>JBAMBO010001959.1:0-38682 GCA_037044535.1 Lordiphosa magnipectinata
TTTTATTACAATGATTATTAAACAACGCGAGGTTTGCACTTATTCGTAAACTGTTTTCATGTGCCTATACATTAATATATCTTTAAACTTGCTAAAAGCGACATAGTGGAAATTGTATAAGTAAGTGTAATTGTATAAGTAACCCAGCAATTGTCTGATCGACTCGTCGACACTGCGTTGATCTCTTAAAGTCTATACTCTCGCGCTCACCATTCGCATTCGTGTTTGTTAACGAACATCTCCACCTTGTGGCATTTCAATAATACTGCCTTACGCATCTTTGTAAGCTCTACACAGTCTTTAAACTAACTCACACTCTCTTTCAGCATATAGTTATTCACAAAGAACACATTCTGCCACCATTTCTCACGACAGAAAACTCTCTCCGCCTCCGTTAAATGCCTCCAATAGGGTCCACTCTCCAATCGCGTTAAAATCGTCGAATTAAACAATATCAAAACTAACAGCGAAGGCAACAATCGAAAATATCGAACAAAAAACACACGAAAATATATTCGTACACACTTGAACACCGTGGACTTTGTGTTCACCAATTTACGTTGAATGAAATTCACATAGAGCAGAAATCCGCTCATCAGGAAAAAGATTTGTATAAAAATGTTGCCATTTTGAAAGATGGAAGTTTCGAATCGGTAGAGAAATTGTTCATAGTATTCAGGATTTTGGATTTGAATGGTCATGAAAATCATTAGGGTGTGTCCCAGGATGACCGCAAAAACGCCTATAATACGAAAGGCATCGAAGAAACGAAGATCCCGGGAGAAGTCACTGGTGTGTGGTAAAACGAGGCGATAATAGTTGCGACATAGAGAGAAAGATGTTAGGAGCTGTTGGGCTGGAAAGATTGAGAAAGTTACAAAAACAAAAAAGAAAGTAGTTTGTAGACTTTGGAAATTGAAAAAGCAGCTAATAAGGTATTTTAAGGCAGAGACGATGGTCACACTGTATATAGAATGGACGACGACGAGACCGAGAGTAGAACGCTTCAAAGGATAGACAGACAAAGACGAACTAAGACAGACGTTGTAAATATAATGGAAAAGACAAACTCGTATTGACGATGTAAATAGGAAACCGTGTGTATAAATAGAAACCCGAAAAACGAGAAAAAAACATCCGTTTACAAGTTAAACTGTACCAAGCCAGGCAAAGACCTGAAAATATTCGTTCTTACAATGCACATTGGGCAGAATCGCCTTTTTTTTTTGGCAAAAACTCTAACTTTAAAGCTAGAATCTTGAAACTTTGTGAATTTACGACTCATATTATTTGTGAATTTCGAATTAATTTTTTTGGCGCTGCCACCACGCCTTCCCCGCATTACATGGAAAAATTCATATTAAATCTAAACATGATTATATTTTCATAATTCAAATATTAAATTATATGTTTTAAAACATATGTTCTTCTTCTAGATCAAAATCAAAATAATCTATGTTTTCAAACTCGTCCTCATCTCCATATGTCCGGTCTGCAACTTCTAATGTTGGCAACTTAAAAAGTGCAATAACTTCTTTTAGCAGTTTTTATGCTTTTGAAGACTTTCTTGAAGCGATGCTTGATAAATATGGATCAGAAGAATCCAAAGCACGGTGGAATACGTCTGTTAAGTTGTTGACGCGACTATTTTTCCTGGCATGTAATATCCTATCACGCTTATAATATTTGTTGCGAGCCTCAGATGCGTTTTCGCCTAAGGAACCAACAGGAAGTACAGATGACTTAATAATCTGAGCACCGTGAACTAAAATTTTGTGGACCGTAGCGGTCATTGGGTACCACGGATATTTCGTCAAATGCAGACGAAGCGTCTCTTCACAAAATTTTTGGAATTTAATCGAACATATTTCATATTCGCATGATATAGCTATTAAAACTATATATAGTTTGTTTAATAGCTCTTCATCGATTTCCAATATTGATGCAAATAATGGAACATTTGAAAATGCCCTTCGCGCCGTATTGCCATCGTTGGAATTTCCAGAACCATTCTGGCTTGGTTTGTTTATATGTAACCCCATTTCTGACCAAAGTTTTCTTTCAATGTCTTTTTTGCGTATCAGCATTGTGTCTTTGTCAGAATCCTTACTGATTCGCCATTTCTGAAGACCGACGCGATATGAAATATTCAGAACGAACTCCAAAAACCTAATCCATGCATGGAGAGGACTTATTCCGTACTGCAAAGTATTCGGTTTTGGCTTGAACTGTTGACTGTTAACGTCCATTTCTTTTAAAAAGTCCTTTGGGCTAGCACCACAAATTGGACATGATTGTGTTGATTTATGAATATGTGAAATATATCTATCATTTGTCTTCTTAGCAGACATAGCAGCTGCATGAATTAGGAGATTAGTTGAATTTTCTTTTGCAAGTTCGGAAGCCAATTTTCTTTTTTGACGTAAACTTCCTTCGTCCACCTTTATGATCACTATTATCCTTTTTTGAATAAAATGTTATTTCTGATGCAAGCCAGATAACATTTTGTTCTTTAAACCGTCGAATATTTCTTTGGGCTTTATTCAGCAGTCTCTTGACTTGTAAAATAAAATTCTTTATTTTTATTTTTATATCCATCAAAGCATTTTCTGGAAGAGAATTTTGAAGTCTTTCTGCGCAAACCCAGTCGAAAGTAGCGTTCATGTTGCGACGTTTTCCCAACCAAACTTCCAGCAAATCGATACGACGAATAGTATTCTTGCCCACATTTATTGAAATATATCGAAAAACCGCAAAAATCCGCTTATGTTTTAAACTTTACAAAAACGTATACATAATAACACATACTACCACTTAAGCACTTTTTTGAACCCAACTGTATCTTGCTAGATATGCTCCACGAAACACAACTATATTGAGGTTAGATTCGACAAAATTATGGTTTGTTAATAACATTGAAAACATGACGAAACAAAAGCACATATAATTGAACACATATATAACTCTTTTCTACATACCTGTATGAATATTTTCCATTTTAAAGTATTTCAATTTATCAAACCGTTTAAAAATGCGAGACTCCTAAATATTAACAAATTTTGCAACCAGACTGTGTGCAAACACCGCGTGGCAAACAGCTGACTTTGAAGGGCTGGTGTAAGTCGAGGGTTGCATTATAAAATATAATTTAAATATTTTCGAGAAGGAGGGACAATTATTTACTGGAAATAATATTATAACCATAAAAATATTTAAAAAAATTTTTTGGGTTTATGACAAAAAAAAGGCGATTCCGCCCAATGTGATTTAAGTTGTGATTAAGTTTTACAGAATCGTAGAAGCAAATACCATTAAGACCAAACTTTCAATCTATTCGGCATGTTCTCTAAGGCAAAGTTGATTGGTTTAGAAAGTTTAACTTGTTACCAGAGATTAAAACCGAAACGAATAACGGTTAGGCTTACGGTTACGGTTACTGTTTTGGCCGATCGCTTTTTTCCGTATCGCTTAAAATATATTTTTCACAAATCATGCAGACAAAATTGGTTCGATTGGGAATCTCATTTATTCAGTAAATGTACTTAATTCCAATTTCTTATGCAGAAGAACAGCGCTGATGAATCCAGGCTTTTTTAAAACTTATCAGGCGAATAAAAATTGTTCATTCCTCTCTACCATCCACTGTTAAGTTACCAGCGCAACTTGTCAAGTTACCAGCGCCAAGCTGGCAAGCTATGAAGATGACGACGTGCCAGATACGTTATTCTCTCACACATATATACACATACATAACAGTGTTTAAGGCTTTCATTTCAATTCACTTTCAGGGGCGATCGCGCAAACAACATCCATATGTGTGAATACTTATGTTTTTATACAAACAAATTCTCTGTGTAATTACAAATATAAGGATAGATGAGGAAGGTAAAGATGTTGGTTAGCTGCGTAGTTTCTCGTTCACTCTCTTTGCTTTGTGCCCATTAGCAGCCAATTTTAGTGAACTCAATGTTCCATCGTTTCGCTCATCTGCTGAATCGATACAAATACTGTTGAACGACATCAGTGGCATCATAAATACACGAGTCTCTCGCCATAATAGCTGTATCGTCAGCAAATGTTGCTAACGAGTAAGTCTTGGGGGGTCTTCAATGGGTATTGTTCTTCCGTTAGGCATATCACAAGTGTAGGGAGAGTAGAGGGGATGGTCCAAGGACACTTCCTTGAGGCACACCAGCGCGTATTGCCCTCACGCTGGAAACAGCCCCTTCCAATACTACCGAGAAGGTCCTGTCCGATAGAAAGATAGAAAGCTTCTCACAAGGGTGTATAGTTGAGGCGGTAAGATGTTTCATACTCTATCAAAAGTCTGCCCTATCTTTAGCCTGGAATCCGCCGAGAATAAAGTTTATGACCCTATTCAGCTGCTTAGGGGTTCCCTGTGACTTTCTAAACCCGAACTAAAAAGGAGGTATTCTGCCACTCACCCCATTGATTGCCATGATTCTGGCTAGAATACACACTCGAAAATTTTTGCTATTGTGGATAGGAGGCTGATCGGACGGTATGAATCGACCTCAGACGGGCTTTTCCCAGCTTTATGGATCATTACGATCTGAGCCTTTTTCCACGCCTTCGGAAAGTGACTCAGTCGCAGTGCCGCGTTGAAAAATAGGACCCGAAGGAGACAAGTGCCCGAAGCATTCAAACAAGCGTTTTTTGCGTTGTTTCGTGAAACTTTTGTTAGTTTCGTTTACAAAACAGATTATATTATAGTCGGGATTATAAAAATCGTCTTTAAATAACATTTTTAGGTCATGTTTTCTATGTCAACTGGTACCCCACTCGGATAGTGAATTTCTGATGACTCTACCTTATTAATTATACTTTGGGTAGACCGTACAGCTGTTTCATGAGCTTCCCAGTTGGATCTTCAGCGGTCTTTGCCAGCCAGCAGCTGCCTCCTTAGGCCAGCGCTGCTATAACCGCTTGAGAATTTCAAAGCGACCAAACTGACTAACTAAAATGTAACCTCTTTTTGTCGATTTTAACGGTAGGAAACTATAGCGAACGATTGATTAATGAATTTATGTGATTGGAGAGGAAAATAAACCACTTTGAATTGTTTACAAAAAAATATTCATTACCAATCTGGGCCACATCGAAGATTTCAAATTGTAGCATTTGTTAAACAGGCCGGAGTAGTTCCAAAAGGTTGAAATAGGTTCAGTTTTTAAAGAAATTTAAACTTTAGAGCCGTACGGTCTCACTGTATAACAAGCTGCATTTAAATATTTTCACCATCATATTCTAAAACCTTTAAATTTTCTGTAAAGTTGCTTTAACTACACCAAGAAAAAACTAGAACGAATAATTTGAGTACGAAAGCTCTTGAAAAAAAAATTAGTCGTTCTTGAATTTTTAGGAATTTTGCTCTTGGAATCGAGATAATTTCGCTCTGAACGTTCTCAACTTGGTTTTTTATAGTCGGCAAGGGGAGTGAGGGCAACTTAAATTTGAGAGAATAGCGTTGGACTCAGTGTTGCCAACGCCTTTACACAAAAAAAGGACGGTTGAACCCAGAAAAAAAGACAGAAAACGGACAGATTTTTTTTAAAAGGATACAAAAACAGAACAAACAATGTTTTAATAATGTTATATGTTAATATTCAGCCATGCTCTCATTTCTGCTTTCGCAAAAATTTTACGATTTCGAGTTCCAATTTGGTGCAAAAATCGGTTTGAAATCGCAAAAGTTTTGCAAAAGCAGAAATGGGAGCATTTCTGATAATAAAGCCTTAATGAATATCAAAAAGTTTATAGTTGGCGACCTTTCTAAAATGTTGAAATTTGAGTTTAGCCGGCTCGAGGTCAAATGAAACTCACAGATGTGTATGCTGCTACTCCGATATATATCGGCTGCTCTTCAGGGACAATTATTTTACACATCTGTACCGTCTAACGTGAAGTTTCGAGTATCTTTGTTTTCGTTTAATTCATATCGAGAGTGGTATTATCAGCATCAATTTCGTGTGCATATGATGCATTCGTTCCAATTAACCGAAGACATTGCTAGTGCCGTCTCCTGACGACAAGCTGCTAACGTTGACAGTAGCTGAAACGTAGTTTTGTTTATTCGTCTTTCGGCATGATGAAACTTTAAAGCGCAATGAACCGATATTCGATTCCATTGGTGTCGATTACACACAAATAAAACAGTGCCGCATCGCTTTGAAAAATGATAATCGAAGGCGGAAAATCAATATGAAAGCGATGTCACACAGTTGAAATTGATAAAAAGCCTCAGAACAACTAAAAAAGGATGAATAAAGGATAAAACCAAATAAAAAAGGCTTCTTTTCCGGATATGGGACGTTTCAAAATTTTTCCGGAAATCGCAGTTTAAACAAGAAAGAAAGTCGGTCAAGCCCGACTATAACATACTCTGTACCCTTACCCTCGCATTTGCTCAGGAGTCAAACGGCCAGTTAACACCCCGCGCACAACGCGGTGCGCTCTCTAAGTTTCTCTCTCTCTCTCTCTTTCTCTCGTGTTGAACGGTTAGGGTATGTTGCTGTGGTTGTTGGTGGGGGGGTGGGTGGTGTTAACTGGCCGTTTTTTGCCTATAACTTGAGTATGGCTCATCCGATCTTTATCTTTTCTTCAGCAAATCGATAAATAATTTTGTTTACAAGGTATCTCCAGAAGGAACGAACGATCTATCTCCAAAACTGTAGGAGATATGAAGTTTTTTCCAAATTGCGGGGGCGGGAGGGGGCGTGGCAAAAATTGAAAATAAACTTGATCTGCCTGCAAGTATAAGAAATATATGTCCCATACATGTCAAACCTCTATCTCTTACCATCTCTGAGATCTCTTCGTTCATACGGACGGACGGACGGACAGACGGACGGACGGACAGACGGACATGGCTATATCGACTCGGCTGTTGATGCTGATCAAGAATATATATACTTTATAGGGTCGGAAACGATTCCTTCTCCCTGTTACATACTTTTGCACAAACTTAATATACTCTATGTACCTTCGGTACAGAGTATAAAAAGGGTAGATCTGTCCGCAAAAAGGATAAATTGGCAACATTGGTTGGACTTGATCTCGCAGAGAGAGAGAGAGAGAGCGCATGCGCAGTTTGTCGTTCAGAGAATAGCGTTGGACTTGATCTCGCAGATTTTCGTTTCGGCAGTTTGTCGTTTTCCGATGCGTACGAAAGTTAACTGCGTTTATTTATAAGTGTGTTTTCGTCCGCTCGTTTAGCTCATGGACGATAGTCGAGTGGGCTAAGCTGCCCGTCCCCTGCTTTTGTGTGTGTTTCAGTCTTTCGAGGTACCGAGTTCAAGTCCCAGAAAAGTAAGTAAAAAAAAATCTCAAAATCATGGTTGGTTGATAATGGTGAGTGGGGGAGGGGGGGAGACGGACCACGTCAGTCGTGTCTCTCACACCACCCCCCCACACCAAATATTCTTTTTAAGTTTTTTATTTTGAGAATTATTCGTACTTGCATTAAGAGCTTAAGAGCGTACTTGCATTAAGAGAGAGAAAAATTCACTCTTGGATCAAGAATTTTCACTCTTACCGTACTTTTAACAACGAATGCTCTTGATTCAATAATAAAATTCTCTATTTTTCATCTAAGTGTACTTACTGCGAGTCCTTAAACGATGCTGATAAAACAAATTCCCAGCCGAAGTCTTCAAATGATAATCGTATGAGGTAGACACAATGGTAAACAATAGCAACAGAGCCAGCAGTATGCACATCGTAAGATCAACAGAATCTACAATTATAAACATAAATTCAATTAATTTGACCCACAAATCTCACTAAATTCTTACCACATTCCAGCACCTCGTCGGCCTTAACACAATATTCAATTTGAGTGCGTAAACGCAACTGAAACTTTTGTTCAAATTCACGATTCAGGCAACTATTTATCAAATGATCATAGTGCAGACGTTCATCAGAGTTTCTCTTGTGCACCTTGGCATAGTAGGAGCTTAGCTCTTGATCCTGGACTTTACCCTCGTAGAGCTGCTGTATGTTGAATTTACTCAGTGAGCCAAGCTTAAGCTTACAGTTGGCCAAACAGATGCCCCTAAAGAGATGATCATGTCGAAAATAATGCTTATGATCTAGGCTAACTTGTTCAATTTGCTGCCAGAGCAAGGAACTGTTGTTGGGCACAATTTCAGCATAGACCAGGCAATAAGTGCTATGGGCCAACAGATGTTTAGAGGGCGTCGCCAGGCATAGATCATAGTCGTCCAATTGATGCAGGGCAGGCATTTGCTTGTACAAAGTTACTAACAAAAGTGGATCTTTTGAATATTTTGTGGTCTTAACTCTGCTAGATACTTACAATTGAATTCCTCTGATTGAGCTAATCCTGGTTTGACATTGATAAGCGCCAGCACTAAAAGTACTAACTGAAGCATCGCTTAAAACTTGGACACACTTGGTGTGTGCGCTTAAGGTCTTCCAGATGAACTGTTTGAAATTTGATTGCAGTTTTATGACAAATTCCCACGTTGCGTGTTAGAAGTTTACGCTTGAATGGCTTTAGTTAAGACATTTCTATAAATTACTTACAGTTAAACAAAACCTTTAATTTTGTATTAAAATTAGTGAAAGCGAACGAAGTTCACTTTGGAGTTAAGTTTGATTTATTAATGGCTTTAGAAGTTTGCCCGCAAATAAAATGTTACAGTTTCCATCAATTATATAGAAAAGAAACGGATGATCGGCATAGAAGAATTTAAGTTTAAGTTTCTCTGGAGAAGATGCCCAAATGTTGCATTCTTTAATAACTAGAATAAAAGAGCATAACACATGTACTTATTGATCCATCTTTCTATATAGGTATAACAAAGCTACTTACCAGTTTCAGGAGCAGCCTCAGTGCCCACTTCATGTACATCAACATAGGCCTTGTGTAAGATGGCATCAACACTTACATTCCCATGATGTTTCAGAATACCTCCGAAATCTGCATCACTAGAGAACATGTGAGACATATCCAACTGGAGAGAGATTTTGTATAAGTATTTTTATAATAAAGTTGAGAGATATGAACTCTAACCTGCTCAAACACCTCCCTCAGCTCCACTTCTATTTCGGCCTTGAATTTTGGTAACTTAACCAACACTTCTGTCTTCTCTAGCTTATGTAGTATCTGGGCCAGCGGCATGATGCTCAATTGCTCTTCTAGTTGAGGCAAACCCAACTTGCTTTTGGGCAATATCAGCAACATAGAAGCCCAACTCAAATCCTCATAGCGTAATTGCAGGGCCTTAGCCTCCAACTCGGGCAGCTCTGCATAATAGAAGACTTCCTTTAAATTCATCATGGGTACTCTTACGCTCAGATCATCATTCAAATGGAAAGTCTCTGGACGTGTGGCTTGCTTAGGGAACTGATGTTCCCAATTGCCCTTGAAGTGTAGGGCATTCACCAGTACCAGCCTCGGATAGTTTTTCAATGCTCCTGGTGGTACCAAATCTTTGATCTGATTATTGGTTTTCTGTTCCACCCAATGATTAATAGTGACCGCAGCCTCATCAACATTCGAGAAATCCACATTCTCAGCTCTTGAGAGAAAGTTTTTACTCAGCAACTGGTTGAACTCATCGCTTAGGCTGTATCCTTGCATCACATAGATCTTGTTGACAATCCGTATATTCCCATTCTCCGCATAGTATGCCAATTTCGTATGAAAATTTTCGGCCATCTTTTGCATATCAGTGGACACCAGCAGACCCAGACCTTGATCCAGTTCTGCGGCAGTTTTTCCTCTGGCGCCCAGGCGAGCCATGGCCGCACAGGTTTGTATGGAGAAGGGTGAGAAGACTAGATTCTCTTGGGGTTTCAATAGCGATAGCTTACTCGAAACTTTGTTGGAGAATAAATTCAACCGGCGAGAGAATTCCAACACGGTAATTTCAACTTTTTGGCATCGCTTACCCTTTGATTTGCCACACCATTTGAAGGGTTTAAACATTTTGCAAGTGAAAATTGTTGAGAATTCGACTGTTTGACTTCAGAAGTGAGTTTCGTACTGAGTCGCCTGGGCACACATATTCTTAGATATGGCAAGATTTTGATATTCGTCAGTGACACATTCTGAGTGTACTTTTTATACGAAAATGGGTATACTTAGATGGTGCAAATGTATGTAACAGGCAGAAGAAAGCATCGTTGTTGTTTGTTGTATTTTTGATCAGCATTAACAAGAGATGGTAAGAGCTAGAGATCCCAAATTTGGAATATAGAATTATTATATATATATGATTATTTGACTAATTGAATTTTGTTGTGGTGCAGTGTGACCAAAGTGTGCAAACTAAATTATAGCTGCTATGGCATCGATATGATATAGACGTCCGATCTGCCTGAAGTTGACATTTTTTAAAAGCTTGATAAATAAACTTGAAACTAACATCTTGGCAAAGCTTTATTTAAGGGCATATTTTTATTTGTTTATAACTTCAAAAATTAATATCTTTTAAACTATAAAAGTCTCCATATTTTTGAAAGCACCGTAATTTAAGTTATGTGTAGGGCAATAAATTGTATATTCTTAGAAGCTATATCATGATGGTTAACAATGGGAAAAAATTATATATAAAATTTAGCAACAATTACTTAATATTATTAAATAATTTAAAAATTTACTAAATAATTATTTTAGTAGATACATTAAAATACTATTCAGCAATATCAACACGAGACCTGTCCGATAAACCAAACCTGAGAAATCCAGTTTTTAAAAAACCCTCTTTTTCCATTATAGCGTTTTTGACGATTTTTGAAATTGTTTATAAAATTAACAAAAAATTTTTTTGCAAAACCGCAAATTACGGTTTGGTGTGCATTTCGAGATCTAATTTCGGATTTTTTTTTATTGAAATCAAAAATGGTGAGTTTTTTAACTGTTCGGTTTATAAAAGAATGACCCATATGCAGGCAGATTTTTTGGCCCACACATGAATATTTTGAAATAATTTCTAGCTATCAGATGAATCAGAGAGGAGTTGTAAGAGTGCAGCACTTCAAACACTTCGTTAGGCATCACATTTAAATGTAATCTTTATGAGGTACAGGGTAAATTAAAGTCGGGTTCGACCGACTTCAATAGTTTTATTTTTCCAGATACAGTTGTTTTCGGGCTAAAACCACAAACCCGCAACAATTTTTCTAATCTTTTCAAAGGCCTCTCGTTGATCACGTCATTCATGGGTCATCTTCTACTTAAATTGAATTTACTATCTCACTGTTATAATGGAGGGCGATCGTTAGGAATTATCTGTGTACCTTTGGATGATCGGCAAAGAACTGTTTAAGGTTTTCGTGGAGTGTAATTCTACAAGTATTGACCCATAATAAGTAGCATAAAACACACAAATTTATAAATGTTCAGCACCTCCTAAGCGATCAGCTCGAAAATATGTGTACTTACACTGTGACACATTTTTCAACTCGGAAAAGTTGATCGCGTCGAGAACAAAAGAATGTGTGAGTGTCGTTAACACTCACGAGGTTTTGATGTGAAACATGATGCTAAATTAAAGGGCTTAATTTCCAAATCACAAGCTCTCTCAATGGTATCTAAATCAGCATTGGCAATCTTTCAAAAGAAGAAAACTAACAGGGAAAAGAACCAATCAGAACAAGAACACTTGCTTCTGTGTTTTTGCTTTTTTTCTGTAACTCTTTTCTTAAAAAACAGAAATCATTTTAATCCCTCTATCCGCTCTCTTTCACCACTGTTCCCCCACTATCCCCTAGTGTTACCACACTATTTCCACATTGTTCCCACACTATTCCCACACTGCTATGACACTTTTAAATTAATTAATATATAAATTAAATAAGTTGCCCAAAAAAATCAAGTTTTTACCACTTTTGTACAGTTTTTCAACTTCATCTTGAAACCCGTTACAAATTTGGACCATTAATACAGTACAAAGTTGTAGAGCCAACTTCATTAAACTACTCTTTCATATGGTTATTATTGGCCCACAAGCATGTACAACTGTCATAAAAACTCGAAAAAACGAATATTTTCGGTTATGTTGTTTTACTAATCAGCAACTAATACAATTGCTACCAAAAATTGCCATTTTTCTAGTGCTGCCAAAAATTCTATATGCTTAAGTAGCTATATAAAGGACCAATCGATTGAAGTTGGTATGTTCCAACTGTTTGTTTAAGTCTAAACTACGTTTTAGTCCAGCATTGCTTAGACAAATTCTTAACAGTTTTCAACACAAAGTTTAAAAACAGTACAAAATGAGCGAAAACATTATGATTTTACAACATTTATGTAATTTTGAGTATAAAGAGATGAAGATGAAAACAAGAGCAACAACTTCGTCTTATAGGCTAATCACACTGAGCACATCTAACAACCAACGTCCTGAGTCATAAATATTTACCATGGCGGAATTGTTTACCTTCGTAGCATGTTCCTATTAGACACCGACCCTCTTAACATTTTGACAAAACCAAAAGCTTAATAATGTTGGCTTAACAAATGGTAATTGAGCATTTATATTTAGGATGTTAGATGTTAGATGTGCACAGTGTGATAAGCCTATTAGACGTTATATCGAAATACCAAATAGTTTACAAGATATGGAGTAGCAAATTCCAATCAGAAGCTGAGCATTTCAACCGCAATAAAAAGAAAACGGTAACTAACCAGACCTAACCCAGCGAAAGTATTTATACTACCATCATACTCTTTCAGATTTTTTTGATCTCGACTCGATTTCCTTATTAATATTGCACATTGTTATTAGTGGAACATTGCTTAATTTTGCTAAGAACTATATACAAAAATTGGCATATATCCCGGCGAGCTTTGCTAAGCGGCCATAAATGTGCGCATTTTCCAACATCGGAAAATCACATGTCGAACAATTTCGCATACTATCCTTACAAACTGAGTTTCAAGTCAATCCTTGACCTTTATTGGAGAACATACTCAGCCGGTAAAAGAAATCCAACTCTGAATCGCCCCGCATGTCCTTTGATTTGCCACATCCTTTCCAGGGCTTAAACATTTTTCGATATGAATTCGGCTGGTTCCCTTCGGAACTGCGTCGCTGCACACAAATTTTTAGATATGGCAAGATTTTGATATTCGTCAATGACTAATCGTTAGCTCTCCACATTCTGAGTGTACTTATTATACGAAAATGTATAAACTAAAATGGTGCAAATGTATGGAGTTATCACAGAGTCCAGCGTTTGAAGCCAAGGTCGGAAATTATGAAATAAAATGTACTTTATCAGTAATAACTAAAATATAATACAGAAATGTATTTTAAATATTTATACCCTTGTAGAGGGTATATTAAAATTGTCAAGATGTTTGTATGGAAGCATCTCCGACCACATCTACATACATATGCATGATACAAAAAATAGAAGGTAGGGCAAAGCAATGTATTCATTGTATCATGATATGTATGTATATACAACCCCTAACCACTTTTAATTCGTACACCAGAAATTGTCAGTGAAGTGGTTTGTTCAGTAGTAAACATTTTGGAAATAAAGGTAGCTGCACCTACATGTTCATACTTTTCTGAAAGGTTGTTTAATTATCTTTTATTTTATATTTAATTTCGTACAAAAACTTAAAGAAAATAATATTTAAACTTAAATTAAATGTGACCACTTCATTGATGACTAAATTAATGCCGACCATTTTTAATTCGCACAGCAGATAATTTTACTTTTTAAAACTGAGTAACGTCTCCCTTATTTTTTATAGCTGCTTTTATTCGATTTTTCATTGAATTTGCCAAGTTTTGACATTCCTTAGAAATAATCGGACTCCAAAATTCCTCAATTTTAGACTTTCAATAGCTTAGATTGCGCTGTGGCTCATTTCTGAGCTTTCTTTTCATTATTAAAGCCTAGAGACTTTCTATTGGGCTCAGGTCAGAGCTAGATGATGGCCAATCAAGAATGTCAATTTGATTTTGTTGAAGTCAAGTTTTCGTTTTATTTAGCGGTATGTGGTGATACACCTTCCTGTTGAATGATTTATTCACCACAATCAGCCAGCTTTGGTGCTGCAGGTATGAGATGCGTTTTTATAAAATATTGATATATTTTTGAGCATTTACGGATCCATCTATAAAGTGAAGCTCTCCTACTCATTTTGCAGACAATCATCCCCATACCATAACACTCGCAGGAAATTTTTACTGTACGCTTAAGACAGTCTCTATTGTATGCCTTCGTTTTCCTTGGGGTTACTTTTTTCTATCATCTCCGATACACACATCAAACTTAGATTCGTCGCTAAAAATGATGGTGTTCCGCTGTCTTTGTACCCAGTTCCGCCTTTGTTTTGCCCATAGCAACCATTTTCTTCTTTGCAAAATGGTAAGCATGGGATTTTCTTTCGCCTATGTCTGCCTATCTTTCATATATTATATAAGGTTGTCAAAAAAGTCTTGCGGTATTTTTTCAAATATGCGCCGTTTTGTTCGATGACGAGTTCCCAACGAGATGCCAACTTCATAATGCCCCTCTTATAGAAGCTCGCTTCCCTATTGGCAAAAAACTCGGAGAGCCAATTTTCACAGGACTCTCTTGTGGCCAACTTCCGACTACCAAGCTCGTTCGCCATGGACAGAAATAGGTGGTAATCACTTGGTGCGAGATCCGGACTATACGGTGGATGCAAAAGAACCTCCCATCCGAGCTCCCGGAGCTTCTGGCGCGTCACCAAAGATGTGTGTGGCCTGGCGTTGTCCTGATGGAAGACAATTCGGCCTCTGTTGATCAAAGATGGCCTCTACTGCATGAGTGCAGCATTCAAGCGGTCCAGTTGTTGGCAGTACAGGTCCGAATTGAGCGTTTGGCCATAGGGGAGCTCATAGTGGATGATTCCCTGCCAATCCCACCAAATACACAGAAGAACCTTCCTGGCCGTCAATCCAGGTTTGGCCACCGTCTGGGCAGCTTCACCGCTTTTCGACCACGACCGTTTGCGCTTCACGTTGTCGTAAGTGACCCACTTTTCATCGCCAGTCACCATCCGCTTCAAAAACGGGTCGATTTTGTTGCGATTCAGAAGCGATTCGCACGCATCCATACGGGCAAAAATGTTTTTTTGCGTCAAGTCGTGTGTCACCCATACATCGAGCTTCTTTTTGAATCCAAGCTTCTTCAAATGGTTTATAACGGTTTGATGACTCATGCCCAGCTCTTGGCCGATGCTACGGCTGCTACTATGCCGGTCTCTTTCGATCAATTCAGCGATTTTATCGCAATTTTCGACGACAGTCCTTCCGGACCGTGGCGCATCTTCGATCACCTCTGCACCAGAACGAAAACGTTGGAACCATCGTTGTGCGGTGGAAATGGAAACTGTATCGGGTCCATAAACTGCACAAATTTTATTGGCAGCATGAGATGCATTTCTGCCTTTATCGTAGTAGTACTGTAAAATATGCCGTATTTTCTCTTTATTTTGCTCCATGTTTGCGACGCTATAACTCACGAACGACTAAAAACAAACAACAATAAATCAAACACGTGTTAGCGCGTGAAAAGAGCTTTCCAAAAAGCTCTAGCGTGAACCGATGCGACGAATACAACTAGAACTACGCGCTTGCAAAGACAAGCTTGTGGAAATACCGCAAGACTTTTTTGACAACCTTATATGAATATATACTATAATATTAGCGATGCTAACTTACTTTTTGGAAACTATAACCTACAGCTCGCACGTCTATTCACATTTAATTGTTTTGCCAATACATTCAGACCAACTCGATGCTATTTCTCGCAATGTGCTTCTACGATTTTGTTTTATTATAACAGACAAAGCTCTTTTATCTCGAAGGGAGATGTCCCTGTGGGCAACATTATTGTTATTATTGCCATTTTTTTAAGGATTTTGACCATACTTTACTCGGTTGATCTCGGATGCTTAACATCATAGTTCTTCATAGCTCTTGCCTGAATTGAATCAGTAATTAAACGCCGAATTTCTTCACAAACTAGCCTACCACGTGCCATTGCAGTAAAATAAATCAAATTAACCAGAATAAGTACATGTTTTCGGTTATGTTACTTATAGTTGATAATGATAAATCGAATCAGCTGTACGAATTAAAAATGGTCGGCATCATTTCGTACAGAAATGAAGTGGTCTCATTTAATTCAATTCTGTGTTACATGTTATATAAGAAATAAAACATAATTAAACAACCTTTCAGAAAAATATGAACATGTACATTGGCGCAGTTACCTTTATCTCCAAAATGTTTATTACTGAACGTATAACTCTGCTGAAAATGAGTGAAGTACGAATTAAAAGTGGTTAGGGCTTGTAAAGCTCTTGAGTTTATAATTTATTTGGCGACCTTTCTAATGTTTAATTAGTGTGAGTTGGCTGGCTCTAGGTCCGAAAAAGTTGCGTTTGTTCACAACTTCTAAACAACTTATGCATTGTACTTTCAGCAAAAAGCCTTCTGAAGAGTCGTTAGGGATAACGATGAAACAGTTCTGTAAAGGCAACCAGCTCTTTTTGGTGGTACAATGCATAAGTTGTTTACAAGTTGTGAACAAACGCAACTTTTTCGGACCTAGAGCCAGCCAACTCACACTAATTAAGCTCTTGAGTTTAGTTAAGTTTTGTCTTTGCATATTGTATTTGCAAAGTCAGCCGCACTTGGGGAATTCTATCGATGTTCAAACTATCGATGGCGCCCACTATCGATGGTGCCCACTATCGTATGGAGTGGGATGGTGTGAGGGGGATAGTGGTGGGTGAAGAGGGTGTGAAGAGTGTTTTAACAGTGACTAAGCAGTGAGTTAAAAGTGACAACAGTGACTGAACAGTAACTTAACAGTGACTCAACAGTGACTGCTAGTAGCCCGGCATATTTGTGCCCCTTTACATATAAAGTCAAACAGCTTTAACATCAAAAGCTTAAATTTACTTCTGGAGATTTCTGTGACACACCCGAATATGAAATATTCTAGTTTAAAGAAATATATATATAAAACGTTATTGAAAGAACAAAATATTTTGATCGATAGTATCCATTTTTTAGTCTTAAAACATCAAAAATATGTAAAGGCGCCACTATCGCTAGTTTGCCAGCTGTACTTTCAAGTCAAGCGTATTAAGAAACCATTTTTCCCATACAAACTTTTTCGGCATTCGCCCCCTTGAATTTGGATTATTCCCATCTTACTTTCACCACACTTGCCAACTACAGTCCAAATTTCAAGTTTCTATCTCTTACCGTTCAAGCTGTGCATAGATTGCGAATCAATAAGTCAGTTAAACAGGACACACTCTCTCTCATATATAGAGGACTTTACTTTATTAAAAAATATATTTACCATTGATTTAATTGTTATATTTATGGCTTTAGTAGTTTGCCAGCAAATAAAATGTTACAGTTTCCATCAATTATATAGAAATAAAATGGATGATCGGCAAAGAAGTAATTAAGTTTATATTCCTTCGCAGAATACTCCTTTAAGTTGTATTGTCTGATAACTAGAATGAAATATTGTCAAACATGGGCACTTTTTGATTCAGCCTCCCTATAGAACGTTACTTACCAGTTTCAGCAGCAGCCTCAGTGCCCTCTTCATGAACATCAATATGGGCCTTGTGTAAGATGGCGTCAATACTTAACATCCCATGATTTTTCAGAATGTCGCTAAAATCGGCATCACTGGAGAACATGTGAGTCATGTCCATCTTAAGAGAGATAATATATAAGTATTTTCTAATTTTCTATAACTATATGTCTGTCTAACCTGCTCGAACACCTCCTTCAGCTCCATTTCTAATTCGGCCTTGAATTTTGGAAATTTAACAACCACTTCAGTGGTCTGTAGCTTCAGCAGGATCTTGGCCAGAGACATGGTATTCAATTTCTCTTCTAGTTGAGGCAAACCCGAGTTGCTCTTGGGCAATATCACCAACATAGAACACCCACTCAAATCCTCATAGGGCAATTGCAAGGCCGTTGCATCCAGTTTCGGCAACTTTGCATAACGGAAGCGAGCCTTTAAATTCATCATGGGTACTCTTACGCTCAGTTCATCATTCAAATGGAAAGTCTCTGGACGCGTGGCTTGCTTAGGGAACTGATGTTCCCAATTGCCTTTGAAATGTATGGCATTCACCAGTACCAGCTTGGAATTGGCATCCAAAGCACTAGGTGGGACCAAATCGAAGATCAGCTTATTGGTTTTCTGCTCCACCCACTGGTTAATGATGTCCGCTGCCTCTTCACTATTCGAGAAATCCACATTCTCAGCCGTTGTGAGGAAATGTTGACTCAGCAGCTGTTTGAAATCATAGCGTAGACTGTATCCTTGCATTACATAGATCTTGTTGACAATCCGTATATTCCTGTTCTTCGCATAGTATGCCAATTTTTTATGAAAACTTTCAGCCATCTTTTGCGTATCAGTGGACATCAGTTCCAGACCTTGATCCAATTCTGCGGCAGTTTTTCCCCTGGCGCCAAGGCGTGCCATGGCCGCACAGGTTTGTATGGAGAAGGGTGAGAAGACCAGATTCTCTTGGGGTTTCAATAGCGACAGCTGATTGGACACTTTGTTGGAGAACAAATTCAGCCGGCAAGAGAACTTTAGCCTGGTAATTTCAACTGCCTGGCAACGCTTCCCCTTTGAATTGCCAAACCATTCCCATGGCTTAAACATTTTTCTGGTGCTAAATTTAAAAAGAAAAAGAAAAAAAAATCGACTCTTTGCCTTCAGAAGTGCGTTTCGTACTGAGTCGCGGCACAGAAATTTGTCTGATACGGCAAGATTTGGGTATTCATCAATGACTAATCGTGGTTGCTTCACATTCTGATTGTACTTTTTATACGAAAATGGGTATGTAGGAATCATATTAAAATAAAACATTTTGTTGTTGGGGAATATGCCTCATGCCCAGGGATAATAAAGATGAAAAAGGCCTTTCGAGTGAGGTCATAACTCTTTCGAATAGAGGGATGGTTTGTGTCAAGAAAATCTTGACAGCATGAAACCGGCATAAACTGTGGACACAAACCTTCCGATACAGCTTTGCCTTTTCGATAGAGATATAAGACGTGAAGGCATTTTCCCCAATGAAATGGGTTTAAACTGTAAATGTTTTTTAATTAGAAGATGTTGTACTAGAACTTGATGCTTACCGAAAGTTGTTCACATGTCTCAAGTAACTTCGTCAAAGTCTCACTAGCTGTAAGTGGCCCACTTGTAGTTAAATACCTTAAAATACCTAATCTAGAAATCTTTATGCTTCTCAGCGGTAGCTAGGTATTGATTATAGACATTTAGACACATAGTTTTATGGTGAAATTGTTTTAGAATTCTTTGTAGACTCCGATTCTGGTGGACCCGCCCTAATATACATACTTGATCAGCATCAATAAGAAATGGTAAGAGCAAGAGACCTCAAATTTGGAATTTTGAATTCTTACTTTAAATTGAGTAAAATCTTTTATGGGTAGATTTTCGGATCTTAGTTATGTATATAAAGTAATCTGTTTTGTAGCTAACAGATGAACCATAGCACCTTCAATACAGTTCGTGGGCATCACATTTAAAAGCTATCAACTATATAGAAATATTGGAAGGCACACTGTAAATTATAGTCGGGATTTACCGACTTTCTTACTTGTTTTTATAATCGACTTTAGTTTTTTAGGCTTATAATCTTATACGACGGTGATTCAATAAGCCACGAAGCCGCAAGAATTTCTCTCGTCTTGCGTCATTCATGGGTCATATTCTCATCAAATCGGATTATCACAGAGTACAGCGTTTGAAACCAAGGTTGGAAATTATTAAATAAAATGTATTATATCAAATAAATATCGCGGAGTGTGACTACTATTAGACCAATAATAACTAGAAACAACCATAAATTATATCCATATGTCATTGGACAAATGTCAAAGTGATATGAGAGTTATTAAAATGATTCATAACCTAGGTTAGGTTAGGTTGGGATTCTCCTATTTCATCACTTAGGCCAATGAAGGCCTGTTATGTTACCATCTAACCATTTCTTCGCTGTCATCGTCGAGGGAGGATCTTCCCAACCATTTAAGCTTGGTATGGAGATACTTGTGAAAAGAGTGCGAAATCTCAGCACATTATTTCGTCGATAGCAAGTGCGAAATAAGGCGCATATCTCTAGTTGTATATAAACCCACCTCTAGTTGTCTCGTTTACAAATTGAATTTGGAGTGAAAATTTAAATTAATATACAGCAAATAGTTATGTTTGCCTCGAACGCTACAGTAGTTGCTACCATATAGTAGCTTTATGTGATTTGCACATAGTAAAGATCCAAGAGGGGGCACAGATAAAACGTAAATAAATAAATCGATTTTAGGTCCTTAAGCCCCATACGGACATCCGAAGTAGCGAGAAGTTTCATACAAAAATTGAGGGAAGAAGAAGCAGAAGTTACAACTTCGCCACTTGAACTTTTTGCAAGTACGGAGATTAGAATTTGAACGTCACCCTTAACAGTCAATGTAACGCTTAACAGCACATTTGTGGAGACTATGTAAAGTGGCTGTGGGCCTTATTGTGCTTTGAGCAGCTGACGCAGCATTGAGAATGCACCTTGTTAAGTCACTCTGCGCATCGATCATCTGGAGTGCATTAAGCTAAAGTGAACTAAAAAATAATAATAAAAAAGAAAACGGCAGAAAAGCAAAAACGAAAGTCGCTTGGAAATGATTTTACATGATGAAAAAATTTCTTTAATTTTGGCGGTGAAAGAGCGGGATGTCATTTGGGATCTTTCCCATCCCGACATTCGGACTTAAACTTTGTAATCAAGGCTTGGGGAGAAGTGGCCACGAAGGTATGTACATATGTGAAAAATTAACACTTTGATCAATTCGACTAAAACTTGTACCAATATGTTACAGTGGCTGATTGCCGAAAAGGCTTTAAGTCTTTGCGGGAGAGCTATCGCTATCATAGTGCCGGTGGTGAGCCAATAGATAGCCCTTCATTTATGGACAATGTGAACACTGATTGGGAATTCAACGCATTAATGTCGTTTCTGCCGAATGTCTCATCAAAGCGCAGGTAAGCCGATCAATAATATTTTTGTAAATTAATTTAATGAAAGATTCATTATTTTACAGGACATTTCAAACGGACCCCTTGCTTCCTGCTGAGTGCCTGGACATTTCTGCTGTGGATAAAGAAGAGTGCATTTCTGCGTCTATGCTGTCGTCAACTCAGATGGGAGACAGCATCGAAGTTGGGGCCACAACCAGCCGTTACTCCTACGTAATTAACTGAATCTTTAAGTGATATTTCAAATCAAAGCATCTACTTTATTCATCTTATAGAAAAGGCGTCGCAATATGTCGGAAAAGCCTGAGGGCAACAACAAATTGATGGGTGCAATTTCCCAGTTTATGGAATACCAAAAGGAGCTAATGGAAGAGCCTAGTTCCAAATTGCAACACCCGGAAATGTACGCCTACTGGGATAGCATTATTAAAGAATTTTATCCATTATTTATCCATTTTTTAATTGTAAACAATTTCACTTGTCATCAAAACAAAAAACAGATGATCGAGAAGTGTGACCCACCGCCAGTAAAACTAAAAAAAAACCACAAACTTAAATTTTCGGGCAAATTTTTACTTAAGTCTGGTCACGCTACTCTTACGTTCCACGATGACGAAACATATGACAAAGTTAGCTAAATTACGAACGTCGGATGTCCGTATGGGGCTTTAGGGCGACAACGAAGTTCGACTATTGAGAAGTTTTGTTTCGACATTCGGAATCGACGTCATCAGCCATCTTGTACGAGGAGCTATGGTTTCTGTAAAACCTAACACAAGGCAAAAAAAATTAGACTTTTTCCAGTATATTGAAGGGTCGGTGTCGATTCTAGATGATTTGAGAAATGGCCCATCATTTCAAGATTTTTAGTAATTTGTGCTTAAAGATACATAAAATGCCTTAATTGACACTTTTTAGACGTGTTTTGTGGAGAACCTATACTTTTGTTTTGACTTTCTTTGATATTATCGGAAGGACAATATCTTTAACTTTGAAATTAACTATCTCAAACATTTCTACGATTTTTATACTCTGTACCGAAGGTACATAGAGTATATTAAGTTTGTGCAAAAGTATGTAACAGGGAGAAGGAATCATTTCCGATCCTATAAAGTATATATATTCTTGATCAGCATCAACAGCCGAGTCGATATAGCCATGTCCGTCTGTCCGTCTGTCTGTCTATCTGTCTGTCCGTCCGTGCCTATGAACGAAGAGATCTCAGAGATGGTAAGAGATATAGGTTTGACATGTATGGGACATATATTTCTTATACTTGCAGGCAGATCAAGTTAATTTTCAATTTTTGCCCCGCCCCCTCGCGCCCCCGCAATTTGGAAAAAACGTAATATCTCCTACCGTTTTAATGATAGATGGTTCGTACTTTCTAGAGATATCTAGTACTCAAAATTATTTATCGATTTGCTGAAGGAATGATAAAGATCGGATGAACGATACTCAAGTTTTGAGCAAAAAACGGTCAGTTAACACCCCCACCCACCCCACCCATAACCTAAGCATTGCGTTCAGCAGAAGCAATCTTAGTGAGAGTGAGAGAGAGAGAGAGAGAGAGAGAGAGACTTAGAGAGCGCACTGCGTTGTGCGTTGTGTGTTAACTGGCCGTTTGACTCGTGACCAAATGCGAGCTGCGACATTAAGGGTGCAGAGTATGTTATAGTCGGGATTGACCGACTTTCTTTCTTGTTTCCAATGAAGATATATAATTTTTAGTGAATGTATCCGAGTTCACAAAAACCCAATATATTTTTGCTGCCCCAAAGTATGAAATTTTCATTGAAATTCTATACAAATTACTAGCTGATTGGACTGTTTCTGCAAGGAATACTTTTGTGCAGTAGACAGTTTTCTATGACAGTAGAGTCTATGTATTCAAAATGGTATATCGTCGCTTAAAAAAATCGTACAATTCTTTGGGAAAATTTATTTTAAAGTTAAGAAATAGTAATTTACGAGATCAAAATTATAATACACGAAACAAAAGTATAGGTTCCCGACAAAACGCGTCTGAAATGGGTCAAAATAGGCTTTAAGATCGAATTACTAAAAATCTCGACGCGATGGACCATTTCTGAAAACAGATTTGTGTTCAGCACACGAAAATTATCTCGAATCACTACCAACCCTTGAATATACTGGACCTGTAGTTTGGCAAAAGTCTCCCTGAGATGCGTTTGCTTCCACTTTTGGCGTGCTACGGCAGCGAAGCTGTCGTTCAATGAAGCCCAAGCCACTAAGCACTGATCTCCTAGAAAAGTAATCAATTTTGAATAACATAATTGAACCCCATAATTACTTTACTTACCTTAGTTGCCAAGGGCAGCACCTAAACTTGCCCAAAACGCTTTTCTTTATTATTTTTACCGGTTTGCACACTCATTTTGATTCATTTAATTTTCCCTCGCCACACACTAGTGTATGCAAACACTCGTGATTACGAAAAATATAGTTTACACATATATATCACACCTTCGAAACAATCACTTATCGATAGACTATCGAGTGATACGTTGACATCGGGTGGCAAGGCTGTGAGATCGATGTGACTATTTCGTGCGTGAACTCCAGACCAACTCACGAAACAGCATACTGAGAAAGCCGACCGAAATCATTTTTTTGATATAAAGTTTTCGATTTCGCGGGTATTTTGCGGGTATCTCCGTACCAAGCTTTAAAAAGTAGCACGGTTTTAAGCAGAGGGGCACGATCTAATTCAGAGATGTCTGACAGATGGATTAGGGAAGGACTACCTAAAAATGTAAGTCGCCTTCTGCTGAGAGCTGGACAATAACAGTCTCCTCCTCATCAAATGAATTGCACCTTCTACGGAAGTCAAAGGTACACAGAGAATATTAAGTTTGTGCAATAGTATGTAACAGGGTGAAGGAATCATTTCCGACCCTATAAAGTATATATATTCTTGATTAGGCGAGTCGATATAGCCATGTCCGTCTGTCTGGACGCACAGATCTCAGAGATGGTAAGAGATAGAGGTTTGATATGTATGGGACATAAACTTCTTATACTTGCAGGCAGATCAAATTCCCTCCCGCCGCCGCAGTTTGGAAAAATCGTCATATCTCCCACAGTTTTTTTGATAGATGGTTCGTAGCTTTTAAACATAAATAGTAAAAAAGATTATTTACCGATTTGCAGAAAAAATGAGAAAGATCCGATGCATTATACTCAAGCTATGACCAAAAGAAAGTTACTTCCCCAGCTCTGGCAGCAATAGCGTCATCTATTGATCAGTTTTAAAAATCCCTCATTGTTCAATACAAGTAGTGCCGCCATCTGTTGTTCAGCAGCTCTGCTTTCAGCAGCTACTCCAAGTACACGACTTTCTTACTTGTTTTATTGGCGAAAGTTTTGAATTCTGAATAAAATAAAGAACAGACTATAAAATTGATATGACAGTCGTCAATAGCACCAACAACTCCTGGAATCACCCTTGAAATTTGTTGAAAATTTGTTTTAAATGAACTGCAATACTTGCACTTTGTCAAACTACCGGATTGCATGTTTGAATTCTACACTTGAATGCTTTTAGTGGAGGCAGCTTAACCAAATACTCAAAATAAACAAAAAAAAACAAATCAATGTCAGTTTTATTAAAATAAAGCCTTTAATTTTGTATAAAACTTAAGTTTAAGTCACGCTGCTTCATTAGCCAAAATGTTTGCCCTCAAAGAATAAAAGATTATTCAAAGTTTTCACACAGTACACAAATGGATGGGTGGCAAAGAAATGTTTGCGCTTAACACCAAACACGGGCATAATACGAAATGCTGCGAAATGTTGAAAAGAAAAACAATACCTTCAATATACTTTATCCAATTTATATATTTAACAAAGATTTACATGCTCGATTAGTACAACAATATCAGTTTATAAAAGTAAAGTTAAGGTTTTAGTAGTTTGCCCGCAAAGAGAACAGTTTTACTGCTATTGATAATAGACAAATAAAACGGATGATCAGCAAAGAAATGTTCGAGATTCCGAGGAGCAGGAGCCGATAGTAATTTAAAAACCATAGCTATACACATAAAAGGGAAAAGAATCCAATAAATAAACATTCAGCTTTATTAAATATATAATTTACATGCAGGGTTAGTATGAACATGTTGGTATCAGATCATTCATTACAGTGAGTGCAGTCTTTAGTTCAAGCCCTTAGTAGCTTGCCAGCAAAGAGCACTGTCTGCTGTCTATTGATTATATAATAACTGAATGGATGCTCGGCATGGAAGCGTATGGGTTCCGGTATAAACATGGGCATAGAGCACATAACAACTGCCATAGCTAGACGAAAAATAAAAGACAAGACCTTAGGTGATTAGAACGAGGCAGGTTCGAGATGTATTATGTGGATTAGAGCTAAGATTAGAAAATGAATTAAAAATGAATGTGGGTGTAGTAATACTTTCTCATGCTTTAACTAGCTGGCCGGCAAAGAGCACAGCATTTCCTCTGGAGGTAATATAGTAGAGGAAGGGATGATCTGCCCAAAAAATCATTGGTTCCGGTTCAGGAGAGCTACACATATCGAGGCACATAGCCATGGCTGCATAAGAAATACTTATGGTTAAAATTATGCTAGTATTTGGGGGGTTAAACATGACCAGAAATGAAGGTGAAATACATTGATTAGGGATGTCTATGAAACAGAAATGGAAACTAGATTTATATTCTAAAAATAAAAACCTTTTTTAAAATCTAAGTTCCAAGCAATCGTTCCTATGATATAGTTAACAGATTTGCATCAAAATGCAACTTTATTAAACTAAAACATATTGATGACAGTTAAATATTTAGGCTTCGATTATGCGGAATTGGTAAGTATGAGCTGTGGTTTCTTAGAATCGATTAAAGAATTTAACAGAATCTTTTGCCATCAAGATTTTGAATTAAAAATCCGAAAACACACATTTTACTATTTCGATTCCTCAAGATTTGATCGAAATCGAAAACGGGAACAGGCCTGATAGTCATATAATTGTATACAATCTTTGAAAAGTAATAAGTAGACATGGGATTTTAAGCACTTTTTTGAAAATTTGGATTTTTACTAATTTAATAACCCACTTTACATTGAAAACTGCATATTCAATATATGCAAACAAATATGCAAAATATGTAATTGTATAAAAAATGTATAAAAATGGCGACGGTTGTAAACCGCGCAAATGTAAGGTGTACCTTGAAAGTTCTAAAATATTGTGAAATTTCTAAATTGTTCATTATTTTCAGATTTTTAGGAAGATTTTATGGACGGCGGGATAGAGTACACGGGTAAATAAAGGAGATGTTGAACAAACGGTTAAAAAAATCGTGAAATTTCAAAAATTCTCATTATACCCTTGCAAAGGGTATTATAATTTTGCCCAGAAGTTTGCAACGCATAGAAATATTCATTTCCGACCCCATAAACTATATATATTCTTGATCAGGACGACGAGCTGAGTCGATTGAGCTTTGTCCGTCCGTCTGTCTGTCCGTCTGTCTGTCCGTCTGTCTGTCCGTCTGTCTGTCCGTCTGTCTGTCCGTCTGTCTGTCCGTCTGTCTGTCCGTCTGTCTGTCCGTCTGTCTGTCCGTCTGTCTGTCCGTCTGTTTCTACGCAAACTAGTCTCTCAGTTTTGAAGCTATCGAGCTGATTTTGCACAGAGTCTTCTTTTTACTGCACGATGCTAATATGTCGGAACCGACCTGATCGGATGACTATATCTTATAGCTGCCATAGGAACCATCGGTCAAAAAATGGGTCTTAGTGAGAAAAACTTTTTTGTTTTCAATGTTAGCGGCCTTAAACTCGGCCATTGTTAATATTATCTGCTTTCAAACAAATTTGCAAATTTTGGTCAAGATCGGATAAGTATATCTTATAGCTGCCATAGGAACCATAGGTCGGAAAATGGGTCTTAGTAAGAAAAACTTTTTGTTTTCAATGCTAGAGTCATAAAACTCGGCGATAATTAATATTATATGTTTTCAAACAGATTTGCAAATTTTGGTCAAAATCGGATGACTATAACATAAAGCTGCCATTGGACCGATCGGTCGGAAAACGGGTTTTAGTGAAAAACTTTTTTGTTTTCAAGTAAATCGTTCTTAAAAACGGTGATTCTTAATATTAAACGCTTTCAACTAATTAACTAAGAAAAACTTTTCTGTTTTAAATTTTATCTTTCTTCAACTCCGCGATTGCTAAGTTGATATGTTTTCAAAAAGATTCGCGAAATTTGGTCGAAATCAGATGTTTATTTGTCGGAAAATGGATTTTAGTGGCCGTTCTGACATTTCAAAAACAGCATTTGCAAGGGTATAAAAACTTCGGCACAGACGAAGTTAGCTTGGCCTTCTCGTTTGAGTTTAGATTATGATAAAGAATACCCTTCCAGCGGGTAAATAGGAGGAGTAGATCAAGTGGTAGATCAAGCAAGTCGCGAAATTTGCCAAATACTCAAAGGACCTAAGATAATTATGAATCTTGGATAGATGGCAATTGAAGACGCGTCTATAAGAGGCTTAGACCAAAAAGCGCGAAATTAGTCAAAGTTTGCCAATTTTCCGTATGACCTAACATTATTATGAAGGTTTTATGGATGGCAATGTAGACGGGTGTAGGGGTAGCAGGTGTTGATCAAAAGGTTAAAAGAGTCGAGAAATTTGCCAATTTTTCATGACCAAAGATTATTATGAAGACTTAATAGACGTCAATAGTAGACGGTTAAATATAGGAAGTGTAGACCGAACTGTCAAAAAAAATCGCGAAATTTTCAATATTATTATTAGAGTTTAGATTTTTCGCGAAATTTGAAAAATTTTATGAGTTTTGGGAATCATTAACATGATGGCAATTGTGGACTCGTAAATGGTTAAATCCAACCGACCAAAAAGTTGCAAAATTTACAAAAACTTAATCAAACTTTGAGTTAGATTATAATGTAGACAGGTAATTTGACGGGTCAAGCGGTCCAAAAATCCGGATTTATACTAAATTTCATTAGATCAGATTATCATGAAGATTTAATAGTTGGAAATTTTAAAGAAATTTTAACATTTGCAAAGTTCTTATGAGTTTAGATTGACACGACGACGGGTATATCGACAGGTAAATAGGAGGTGAAGATCAAACGGACCAAAAACTCATGAAATTTGCAAAAAAAATTTATGAATTTAGATTATCATGAAGATTTGAGAGATGGCAATTTTCTATTAAGCTTCTCTTCTTCGTATTGTGTTTAAAATTCGAAAGGAGGCGCAGCAACGCACGCCGTGTGCCTGATATGTAAATATGTATTGCAAATCAGTTTGATGGCAAATCTCTTAGCCATTTTAAAATTAAAAGTGTGTGTTATTAATTGATTGCAAGTTGAATTGGTGACGTTGATTTACAAGTTTCAACAGATTTGCAACAAAATCAGAAAATAGTTCAGAAAAAAAAGGTTTTTGCATATTTTGCATATTTTTGTATGCAAATATGTAGTTTGTGCAAAATTTTTATTAGCGGACTTAGATCATTGATCAATAAAATTAGGATGTGTGCAATCAGAACTTAAGTCGAATATGCGGCTCAAAATATGCAAACATTCAAAACGTTTTCATTGAAAACATAAAAAGTTTGTAAGGAAATCCCGATCAAGACTATAAACAGTGTAAACTACCAATTTAATTTCGAAGAAGATTACTTGTAAGAAACTTAATATTTGTATGATGATATCGCTCACTTACTTCAAGACTGGCATAACTCAAAAAATACAATTATTGACTTAATGATGCAGAAATATTCTCTGTATCGTATTCTATATTGTGTACAATTTTCATATTGTACTTATTATACTTATCATGTGAGATGAAAATATGTTGCTATTTCATTTTACAGTTTCATTTTCATGTTATGTTTTCGATATGGCTTAAAGATCCTTCCTAAGTGAGCGATTTGTTTAACTTTGATATCATTTTGGAAAAATTTAAAAAAAGTGGCACAGTTGAGATGTAAAGTGATTGATGTAAAATGCACCTCCGATAAACATACAAAAAACTCCCAAAAAAAATTTCAAATTAAATAAAATACTAAATAGCTGACTTTATTAATACCCGTTTTGCTTAAATTTAAAAAATTTATTTATCATTAATCTAAAGTTCATCATGCTCGTTGTTGCCATCTGCAGCACAGGATGCGGAATGAGAACCAACATCCAGCCGCACAATCGAGCCCCAGAATAATGGTGAATTCTCTTGATGGACCAGAGCATAGATAAATGGATGATCGGCATGGAACTTAATTGGTTCGGTCAAATGGACAAGACTGCGTTTCTTACGCACCACCATGCCTGGTAAAAAGACAACACAAGAGACACAACATGAGTATGAGAAGTCCATGCAGAAGATGAAAATGAAGTATGCAGAGATGAGAGTACAAAGAATATCTGTCTACATACCAGTGGCTGCAGCCGCCTCCGTTCCCTCTTCATTCACATCGATAAACGCCTTGTGTATTATAGCCGAGACTTTGAGTTGTTCCGAACTTTGGAGCATGCCACCAAATTCGGCTTCATTGGAGAACATGCGAGACATGCCCAACTAGAGGAAGATAGGATGGTAAGAATTTATTAGAAATGTTCTTAGTGTTTATATAAATTACATCAGTTTACAATTGTTTTTGACAAGCATTTTTTGCACTCGTGAACCAAACCATAAACTGAACCGGGTGTTTTAAATAATGCTGAACCTAACAAAAAACGAAAAATAATATGGTTTGGTTCGGTTCAATTTAGCTAGGATTTGAGTTACTGGCGAATAGTGAACAAAATCTCAGCTATTTGCTTAAAAATAGAACTAAAAAAAGCAAGAAAAGTTACAGAAAAGATTGGGTTATCCGTTGGGGGTCAACTTACTTAATGTTTATGTTGTATACGATATTAATTTAAAATTTCAAAATATGAACCCAACTGCTAGGGATTTTTTCTATGGCTGGCAGACATCCAAAATTAAGATTCAAATATGAGAGGACTATATAGCTTAGAATTTTTCAACGCATTGGAAAAAAGAGGTGCGTCATGTTATCTTGTCCGCCTATTTTTGCAGATTCCAGGAATTAAACTTGCTATCAGAAGAAGGAAAACAGGTGGCTAAACCTCATTTAACGTAAATATACAACCAAAGCCAAAACTTTAATGAAAGCATAACGGATAGTTTTTTGAACTCCATAAGTAAAGACGAGTTGGAAATGCCTGCCAAAAATGCCTGCATTAAAAGGATTAAGTTTCCATGAAAAAGTAATATATCGATTGTTAATTGCATCGAAAGATGCATAAAGATATTTTAAAATATTAGAATATTTATCAGGAAAATCAACTTAAGCAAATAGCTCGAATCGTTTGAGCAATTCCCGCCACACAAGAATCAGTATAACGAGCATTCCTTACATTGAAATTTGTTTTATCAGTCTTAAGAGCCAATATCAATGAAAATATACTAGAAGATATATTATTATTAAGTCTTTACTAGAATTTCATCATATTGAAGTTAATTTAACTTATTTTAAATCTATTTTAATCCATGTTTTTTTTGAAATTCTCATAAACAATTATAATGAAACTTATTAAATGGAAATGTCATTATGAAATAGAAAAGATCTCGTTATCTTATCAAAATAAATTTTAAGTTTATTAAAAATGAAATGTTGATTATATAATAATTGAAAACTTAATTCTATGTTAATGAATATTCTGAATACGTATATCAAAAATATTTTTTTTTAGTTTATTAAATGAATAAAGAACGAACCGAATGGAATCGCATTTCAGTAAGACCAAAAAACCATGCAATGAACCGAGCCGGTGGTTTTAAAAAACTGTGTAAGCCACTGAACCGTACCAGTCATTATTGTATTCCAGCCTTAAAGTTTCTGTTCAGAGAATTTTGAAAACCGACTTCTTAGAGCAATTCCCACAGAATGTTTGCCGAAGTCATGCATCACCTGAGTGTCAGAGAGAGACTGTCATATTTTCCGTACTCTCTGCTTGGGCAACCCTGCTTATGCAATTTTTACTGTAATACTTGGAAAAAATTTCAATTATCCTTCAACATATTTTATGATCAGTAAAAATTTTATTTTTATAGAATTTTTTTCTTGTAAAATACACAGAAAAACAAATGGCGAGCTAAACTGAAGCTCAAAAAAATTGATTTAATCTCAAGCTTCATATTGAAATTTTAAGTACGATTCGTAATTGATTTTGAATCAAGTACAACAGGATTGGAACAATCCTAAAATGTTTGTTTTAATCCAAAAATGCTCAATTCAAGTACGGATCCTACTTGAGAATCAAATGATGCTGACTCCAGATTGAAGTAAGTACGGACATGCGAAAGCAATATGAAACCGACAGCAAAATTTCTCTCACTAATAAAGTCAGGCTATTGGGTACACAACAGAGAACTGCAAAAATCACTTTTTTCACTCCAACACTTATGTGTTCGATCGAACAAAACTCATCGCGAATTTCCTGAACATTGTTTTCTCTCTCTCTTTCTCTTTTTCCATATCTGTCAGCAGCGCGGTCTCAGCCTATGAGTCTGGGCAAGAGTTTTTTCATACGAGGTGATTTTTGCTCACTGTAATCAATCGTCGTTGAGCCAAGCGAACAAAACATCCGAACTGATTGGAATGAAGTCGAACATGACTATAAGCAGAATGCCAACAATAAAATTGAATAAAACTTATCGCCGAACATGTTGTGTTTGCAAGTTTGATGAATAGAGTGCAAAGCCAGTTTCCCAGCAAGCATTTTATGAAATTTCTGATCACACTCGAGTCTTTTTCGAGTTCTTAGTCTGATTAAAATAGTCATAAATGCGCTCGTTTTCTGATCATAAATGATACTTTTGTCGGGAGAAAATGGTACCCTAGCCGCGACTCTCCATGAAGAGTCTTTTTTAACCCGTTTTTCTGATCAGTTTCGACTCATTTTCGAGTCATTTGCGAGTCTTTTCGAGTCGTTTTTTAATGAATCACATTTTAAACAAATGCATGAGTCATATTCGAGTCTTTATTAAATCGCACATGAAACTAATCTCTTTTTAATCATTAAATAAGCTCGAAAAAGACTCACCAAGGTGAGGAATCACCTAATGATCTTCTAAATGCTAGGTGGGTTATTCGGGTGTTGATTATGTATGAGCGTTTGGCAATCGAACGAAGCCGTTCTCTGCTACACACATATTCACAATTTTTTCTGTCAACTTAGGGTTGTTTTGCGGTTTTTTGCACATATGTTGCGTGGAATTCCTGGGCTTATCGACTTAACCGAGCTTCTTTCATCCTTGTGGCTTGTGTGTTTTTAATTTTCGCTGAAGAGAACGGGACAAAACTTTAAATAAAATCGGCAAATAACCTTCGTAGCTTCTAACTCAATGCCGATTGATCATTTAATAGGAAATTCAATTCGCTTTCAAGGTAAAATAATTTAAAAATCAACAAATCAGAACTGAAATTATACAAATTTATTGAATAGATACGAATTTCGTCTCACTTGAGCTTGCGAGCTTTTCAGTCTACGCAAAGCTTTCTTTATGTTAGCTGAGAGTGGTCGCAAATAATGAAAGCTACAAACGGAAGAAATGTTAGCTAAAAAAGAGAGCACTGTCCGAACCTGCCATTCTCTATGATGTGACTAACAAGGTAAAGCGCTCAGCCTTAAATTCACAACTAAGAGCTCATTCACATAACCTTTCGCATCAAATAACTACTAAGCAGAGAGCGCACTCAGTATCCCTGGTTTAACTTAATTTTTCTGGCTCAGCGGTAAGTTTTACATTTTAACGAAAGTTCATAATTTTCTCTCACCTGCTTAAACACCTCCGTCAGTTCCACCTGGAATTCGGCCTTGAATTTGGGCAATTTAACTAGCACCTGAGTTTTGTACAGCTTCTCTGTAATCTCAGCCAACGGCTTGGTTCTCAGTTTCTCCTCCAGTTGTGGCAATCCGGTTTTGCTTCTGGGCAATATCACCAGCATGGACAAATCGGAATCCTTATAGGGCAATTCCAAGGCTGTCGCATCCAGTTCGGGCAAGTCTGCATAACGGAAGCTAGCCTTTAAGTTCATCATGGGTACATTTACGCTCTTTGCATCATTTAAATGGAAAGGCTCTGGTCGGGTGGCATGCTTGGGGAACTGATGCACCCAATTGCCCTTGAAATGTATGGCATTCACCAGCACCAGCCTGGAATTGGCATCCAAAGCACTGGGTGGTACCAAATCTTTGATCAGATTATTGGTTTTCTGCTCCACCCACTGGTTAATGGTGGCCGCTGCCTGAGCATTATTCGAGAAATCCACATTCTCAGCCGCTGAGAGAAATTGTTGAGTCAGCAGCTTGTTGAACTCATCGCGTAGGTTGTAACCTTGCATCACATAGATCTTGTTGGCAATACGCAAAATCTCACTCTTCTCGTAGTGGGCCAACACTTGATGGAAACTTTCGGCTATCTTTTGTGTATCAGTGGACACCAGACCCAGACCTTGATCCAATTCTGTGGCAGTTTTTCCACCAGAGCCCAGGCGAGCCATGGCCGCACAGGTTTGTATGGAGAAGGGTGAGAAGACCACATTCTCTTGGGGTTTCAACTGCGAAAGCTGACTGTACACATTGATGGAGAAAATGGCCAGCCGGCGAGAGAACTCCAGCTCCGCAGCAGGGTCTCCGGCGGGCATGATGTCAAAGAGCTGAGCTTGAGACGACTGGAGAGAGAGTAGCAAGAGCAGCCAGCCAACTGAAAAATGGGTAAGGGATTAGCTTGGATTTCATAAATTTATATAATTGCCACAGAGTGAGTCACCTCGACCGATGTTCGTCAATAGAACGCCCTGTTTTGCCGTTTCGATGTTGATTTACTCGACAGGCTTATCACACGAATAATTGTTGTCGCGATTGCAGTAAATTGTTAATGGCAACAAATTTCTTCTGCTATTTGTTAAGTATATTTTCCAAAGTAAGCGAAAGCAAAACAACCAACTGCATTGGTCTCTGAGCAGCAACTAAATGTTTGCCTTTGCTCAGTTTATGTTTTATATTATTGTGTATCCACACACACACACGGACACTCAACAGGTTTCTCTTCATATCTATTTATAAGAGCGAATGCTCTTCACTTTCCGTTGCTCTTTAGAAATGGCATTTCTCTTGATTTCCACTTACCTGGCAATTTCCAAGGTTTGTGCATTCTTTTGCTGCGGTTAATTACTTTTTACAAAACAATTACAATAAATAGACAACTGATTGCCTTCCAAGTGCGTTCTAGACTGTGTTGTCTCTCCACGGCAATTTTTTTTTAAAATTCAGTTTCACTTTACTCTTATCAACAAAACGAAGCTTGACTTGGTAATTAAAATAATACGGGGAATTTTTGAGTTTACTGATAAGAAGTGTTTTGTGTATTCACGCCATTTGGGGTCGCAATTTCTTTCAAGAATGTTGATTAGAGTTCAGCATTTTAAAGCATTCAGAGTTTTGTAGAAACTCAATAAAAATATCTGTAAGTTTAAGATTTAAGTCAATTTTTATTTGTATTCAGGCACAGCATTTTTTTTGTCTCAATTTTTGTTTAAGTTTGACAAACACAATCCGTATCTTCATCTGAATTGAGAGCACCCAATAATTTGCCTACGAAAAGCCCTCCATATTGTCCATCGTTTATGGCATAATAGAAGGGTCTGTTGGCGTAGAATAACTTTGGCTGCTGTTCTGGAGCTGACATACTTCTGGCCGTAATAACCGCAGCTAAATATATAAATAAACATAGAATCAAGCCAAAAACAAAATTTGTTTAATTTCTACACTGAGAAAAAATCAATCTAAAACCAAGATAATAATCTTGAAACGAGAAGAAACGGTGTCAGAATTTTATAGAAGAAGATTATATTCCCAATTTAAATCTTAAACCAACAATATTGAATTAAGATTGTTTATACTCGACTTTAAAGTGAAACCATCTCATTTTTTAATATGAAAGAAAAAGACATAAATAAATTAAGCATTTAGATTTTTAGGTGATGGGGTGGGGGAAAGGGTGGTGTGATTTGGTTGGTTTAGTTAGTTGTTTTAGTTATTAACATTTTCTTCTTTCTGAAAAACTTATATAAATTGTAAATTATTAATCCGCCGATACTTGGACTTGAGCTCTATACCTTCTGCGCACTGAAACACTGACACCACCGCTTTACCATCAACGTCAACTGTTAGGCCCAACCAGTTGCAGTATAAGAGCAGAGATTTTCGCAGTCTGAGTTCTTATACTGCAACTAGCTGCGCTTAACAATTGACCCCCTACGGCAAAATCGACTAATCGGTCGTGTCAATGTGTAGCAATATAAATCTATACACATACACACCTGATCATATTAATAGGTACACACCGGAATTTTTTAATTAAAGATGGTTTTTTCGTACTTTTAGTGTTGACAACTTTTTAATTTATGGTTTTTTGTTGTTGTCAATGTCTGGCCACACTGTGACAAAGAGTTGAAAGAGGGGCTGCCCCGTATATCAAAGCTTTTCTATAAATTGCGAGTCCATCACATATTTCGCCTTATCATAATAATAGGTACAGTCTCCGTTTCTCACAAGTATCAAGTGAATAATTTTGTAATCAGTGATCTTTTGGTATATAAAGGCAAATTAAGCATAGCTCCTGTCAATACAGAGAATTAAATAATTATTTTTTTCAGAAATAATCGGTCGAAATTCTCATTGTACTAAAGAAGAAGCTCGATTGGTTCTTAGTCTGAGATAAGAAGGCAAATCTTTACGAGCCATCGCCAAATTAATGAACAGGTCTCATAATTTTGTTAAAAATGCATTAGAAAGAAAACCAAGACAGGAAACCCGTGGAAGGCCACAAAAAACGACAGAAACCCATGACCACTACATAGTAACTTTGAGCAAAAAGGACCCATTTAAGTCATCGAAGGCTATTGCAGCCGAAATTGGGAATTCAGTTAGTGCTCCAACTATCCGAAGACGACTACAAGATGCCAACCTACCAGGAAGAATTGCCAGAAAAGTCAAAAAAAAGTATCACCATGAGGCAAACTTTTGCAAGGGACCACAAAGACTGGGTAGGATGCACCGGGGAGAAAAAATGGAGAAACATATTATGGAGCGATGAAACCAAGATTAATTTGTTTGGGAATGACTGTGAAAGGAATGTTCGACGCCCTAATGGAAAGGAATTCCATCCACGGTTTACAAAAAAAAACAGTCAAACATGGAGGTGGCAATATAATGGTATGGGGTTGCTTCTCCTGGTACGGCGTAGGTCCAATTTATCAGACTACGAACAAAATGAATGCTGAAGAGTACAAATCCATATTGGAAACAGTTATGGTACCGTATGCTGAGGAAAATATGCCATTACGTTGGGTATTTCAGCAAGATAATGATCCTAAACACACATCAAGGCTGTTATCTAAATTTTTCGAGGACCAAAAAGTTGACGTTCTGAAGTGGCCAAGCCAATCCCCCGACCTTAACCCCATTGAAAACTTGTGGGGAGACTTAAAAAAGAAATTGGCAAAGCATTCGTTTTCAAATAAACAAAAATTATGGGAAGGTGTCCAAAAACTGTGGTATGAGACACCAGTAGAGACCTGCCAGGCTCTTATTAAAAGTATGCCAAAAAGAATAGCAGTAGTGGCCAAAAATAGAGGTTTATACACTGGATACTAAGTTAGGAAATACTAATTTACATAAAAAAAGAACACAAAATGGAAATAAAAATTTTTTTCTTACCAACACATGAAGTTTACCTATTATTATGATCACACTGAAAACGTATCTGAAACACAAAATGATCTCTTTCATGTTATATTATTATTCTATGTTACAATTAAGTTTATTTAATTAGAAACAAATAGTTTAAAAACCAATGAGAACAAATTTTAAGTTTGAAACAATGAATAAAACTGTTTTCTATTACCTTAAAGTCAGAGTTGATGTGTGTACCTATTAATATGATCAGGTAATGAAATGATCAGAAAATAAAAAAAAAATGTAATTAATATCTGTCTATATCTATAATATCTGTTGATTTGTGTTGTTTAAGAATTATACTCACCATATAGACCTTGAGCTAGCCAGATATAACTTTGACTATATTAAAAAAAATTTTCAACTGAAACTTTATAGAAAACTGTAGGTTGATAAGTTGCGAGATTATAAAACTGGCTTTTAAGATTTCAAAGCTAATTTCAAGGTTTTTCAATCTTGTTTTTATAAGTTTGCAAGGTTCTTGAAAACGAGATTTTTAAGCTCGATTTTAAATTGATTTTATTTTTCTCAGTGTAAGCACATCTTAAATATGTATATAAAAACGGAAATGCTTAAGTTTCGGTTAGAAGGCATGAACCTTTTTTAAAGCTAGGGCTTCAGTTTGTTTTTTAGACATGTTTGTCCCTAGGATTTAGTTCGAACTTTAAAATATTCTGACGTTCATTTACAGAAAGTCGATACAAATTCGAGCACAATCTAAACAGAGAAAAACCAAGTAAGAAAGTCGGTCAAGCCCAACTGTAATATACTCTGTTATATAAAGGTACAGCTGCGTTGCGGCAGCGAACATTTTTTTGGTCATAACTTGAGTATCGTTCATCCGATCTTTATCATTCTTTCGGCAAATCAATAAATAATCTTGATTACTAAATATCTCTACCATCTATCTTTAAAACTGTGGCAGATATGAAGTTTTTTCCAAATTGCGGAGGCGGTAGGGGGCGTGGCATAAATTGAAAATAAACTTGATCTGCCTGCAAGTATAAGAAAAATATGTCCCATACATGTCCAACCTCTATCTCTTACCATCTCTGAGATCTCTTCGTTCTTACGGACGGACAGACAGACGGATAGAAGAACATGGCTTTATAGACTCGGCTGTTAATGCAGATCAAGAATATATATACTTTATGTGGTCGGAAATGATTATTTCTCCCTTTTGCACTTTTACTTTTTGTGTACCTTTGGTACAAAGTAGAAAAAAGGGGAAATTTGGTACTTCAATGAAGTACTTTCGGTGTCAAAAACATAAAAAATTTGGAGTGTTTTTATACTCTTGAAAATCCTGATTTTAAAACTGGTTTTGATATGCTGATGCACGTTTCGGGATTGTCTTGAAAACTATTAGAGCTTTATATAGTTCAGTCTTAGAAAAAACAAGAAATTTCGCACTTAAGTAAAGTATTTTCGGTGTCAAAAGAATATACTTGATTTAAGCCCAATAATTTTACATAAGCTTTTCTTACAAATTTTGTATATGTAATAAATATATCAGGGTTGCAAACACAAAACAAATTTTCGGAACCTCCGTTTTACTGGTTCACACCAAAATTTACCAACGGTTAAGGTTCGGATACTTGAGGTTCGAGGTTTTTGGGCGTTGGTTTTGGTTCGACCCTTGGTTCGTTGCACGATTTTACAAATATATTTTAAATAACAGTACAATAGGTTTACACTTGACGCCTAGATACATTGTTAGTCCGCATTTACACGGTGAAGCAAACTTCATAGTAAAAAA
>JBAMBO010001960.1:0-44709 GCA_037044535.1 Lordiphosa magnipectinata
AAAAGACATGACCGGACTCAACGGTTTCTCCCTATTTCGGGCCCCAGGAATCGAACTGCATCATTACTTTTTTGAGTTATCACGAGGCCTTCATACGATTTTTTTTTTTAAGTTTTTTATCAACTTTGCCATTTTTAAGGGAATAAAACATTTTTTGACAGTCTCTAACTTGAACAGTGTTAGTTTTTTTGGTAATCTTTCTTCAGCAAAGTTTCTTGGAATGTTCCAGGCTAAAAGTTTTGGGATCACTTCAATCCCCGATATTGGGGTTTTGAGGGTCTTTCGAGTCGATATGACGGAAAATCGAATATAAACCTCCTTTTTTGTTCGATTTTTCGCTCATGTTTCTCCAGTATTCTACTTTTCGTATCCAATGCTTATACACAAATGTAGATCTTATAAAGCCATGTAGCTTTCCCAAGGAAATCATGATGATAAAGTCTACCATTAAAAAAATATACTGGTAACAAAAATTAATATTTTTATATTTTTCAAAACATTTTTATAGTAACTATATTTGTGTGTATATATGTAATGTGTGTATGTAGTGTGTATTATTAATGTATGTTACGCATTTATGTACGATGTTTTATTTATTGTTCATAACATTCGATCATCAAATTCCAACATAAGTCTGCAAGCAACGAGTCAAGCTTTTTACCACCAATATTAAAGAATAACAGCGATTACCGTTAAAAAGTACCGTTAAGAACTACCGCTAATTTGATAACATCTTGCTGAAGATTCATTATTTTTACATTTGAGCATATGTTGCAGTGATAAGTTTGAATTGGTAAATATTGATTTCAGTGCTTTAAAAAAAAAAAAATTAAAATGAATAAATGTCCAATCGGTTTGACATTATTTTGCTACGTGTGTGGCAAATTTACGAGCCGACGGAGTAGACGAAAAATATCACCTGGAACTACCGCTATTTACGAGGAATATTTTAATTTGCCAGTAATTAGAGACAGGAATTGGGCTCCACATAATATTTGCACACAATGCAACAACAATTTAATTAATTGGAATAAAGGGCTGTGCATTCAAATGGGTTTCGGCATCCCAATGGTTTGGATAGACCCACAAGGCCATAGTTCTGGTAACTGCTACGCATGCGCGAACAAATTTGCCAAATTGAACAATATCAGCACAGTCTACAAAAGTGTTCAATCTGCTCAGCTACCGGTACCCCACTCAGACAATATTCCGGTTCCAAGATGTCCAAGTCCAACGGAGAGATATATTCCACCAACATTTGTTACCGATCCTGAAAGTATCGTCTCGACTTATGAGCCATCTGAAACTGAAAATTCTTGTCACCACATAGAGATATCTCAAACTCGATTGAATACGATGGTACGACAGCTTAAATTGTCGCAAAGGCAATCGATCATTTTGGCACATCATCTTCGATCGGTGAACATTTTGTCAAAAGACGTTAAAGTTTATGGATACCGTAAAAGACAGCAGGAACTACTAGACTTTTTCGAAGTGAATGGCGATAATACTTTTTCATATTGTAAAAATATCCATGGCTTAATGCAATACATAAACTGCGAATACAAATCGGAGCAATGGCGGTTGTTTATTGACTCTTCAAAGAATAGTTTGAAGGCAGTGTTGCTGTATATCGATAACTCGAAAAATCCGGTTCCAATCGCCCTAAGCACCAACACAAAGGAATCGTACGAATCTATGAAATTAATTTTGGATAGTGTACAGTACACGCAGCATCAGTGGAAAATATGTGCGGACTTAAAAGTAATTGCATTGCTTACTGGCCTACAGACGGGATATACCAAAAATATGTGCTTTATTTGTCATTGGGACACCCGATACAGTGGAAACCAGTATCAAAAGCGAGATTGGATGCTTCGGTCAGAATTCAATCTAAATATTGCAAACGTAATTCATATTCCACTTATTCCAATCGACAAAATTTTGTTACCGCCCCTTCATATCAAATTGGGCATTGTTAAAAACTTCATCAAATCAATAAGTCGAGATAGCGAAGCATTTAAATGCTTAACAAAGATATTTCCAAGATTAAGCGTGGCGAAGATAAAAGAAGGTATTTTGCTCAGTCTTTTATTTTCAGGTGTTAATAAAACTAAGTTAATATAATGTTCATTTCAGGTGTTCTCAACGGTCCGGATATTAGAAAGCTGATGAAAAACATTGAATTTGATTCCTTACTAAAAACAAGAGAAAGAATTGCCTGGGATTCTGTAAAGGCAGTCATTAACAACTGTTTGGGAGTGCATCGTTCAGAAGATTGGCAGACTTATGTTGACAATATGCTAGCATATTTTGATGATATAGGTGTACATATGTCTTTGAAAATTCATTTTCTTCATCATCATCAGGACCATTTTGGGCAGCAAGTTCCTACAGAGTCAGATGAGCATGGAGAAAGATTTCATCAGATTGCTGCTCCCCTAGAACATTGGTACAGTGGTAAAAAGCTTGACTCGTTGCTTGCAGACTTATGTTGGAATTTGATGATCGAATGTTATGAACAATAAATAAAACATCGTACATAAATGCGTAACATACATTAATAATACACACTACATACACACATTACATATATACACACAAATATAGTTACTATAAAAATGTTTTGAAAAATATAAAAATATTAATTTTTGTTACCAGTATATTTTTTTAATGGTAGACTTTATCATCATGATTTCCTTGGGAAAGCTACATGGCTTTATAAGATCTACATTTGTGTATAAGCATTGGATACGAAAAGTAGAATACTGGAGAAACATGAGCGAAAAATCGAACAAAAAAGGAGGTTTATATTCGATTTTCCGTCATATCGACTCGAAAGACCCTCAAAACCCCAATATCGGGGATTGAAGTGATCCCAAAACTTTTAGCCTGGAACATTCCAAGAAACTTTGCTGAAGAAAGATTACCAAAAAAACTAACACTGTTCAAGTTAGAGACTGTCAAAAAATGTTTTATTCCCTTAAAAATGGCAAAGTTGATAAAAAACTTAAAAAAAAAAATCGTATGAAGGCCCCGTGATAACTCAAAAAAGTAATGATGCAGTTCGATTCCTGGGGCCCGAAATAGGGGGAAACCGTTGAGTCCGATCATGTCTTTTTTCTCGACTTGCACAGTGTTATTAAACAACGCGAGGTTTGCATTTATTCGTAAACTGTTTTCATGTGCCTATACATTAATATATCTTTAAACTTGCTTCAGTCTTCTGAATATATTAAAAAGGGTATAAAAGCGACATAGTGGCAATTGTATAAGTAAGTGTAATTGTATAAGTAACGCAGCAATTGTCTGATCGAGTCGTCGACACTGCGCTGATCTCTTAAAGTCGCATTCGTGTTTGTTAACGAACATCTCCACCTTGTGGCATTTCAATAATACTGCCTTACGCATCTTTGTAAGCTCTACACAGTCTTTAAACTCAACTCACACTCTCTTTCAGCATATAGTTATTCACAAAGAACACATTCTGCCACCATTTCTCACGACAGAAAACTCTCTCCGCTTCCGTTAAATGCCTCCAATAGGGTCCACTCTCCAATCGCGTTAAAATCGTCGAATTGAACAATATCAAAACTAACAGCGAAGGCAACAATCGAAAATATCGAACAAAAAACACACGAAAATATATTCGTACACATTTGAACACCGTCGACTTTGTATTCACCAATTTACGTTGAATGAAATTCACATAGAGCAGAAATCCGCTCATCAGGAAAAAGATTTGTATAAAAATATTGCCATTTTGAAAGATGGAAGTTTCGAATCGGTAAAGAAATTGTTCATAGAATTCTGGATTTTGTATTTGAATGGTCATGAAAATCATTAGGGTGTGTCCCAGAATGACCGCAAAAACGCCTATAATACGAAAGGCATCGAAGAAACGAAGATCCCGGGAGAAGTCACTGGTGTGTGGTAAAACGAGGCGATAATAGTTGCGACATAGAGAGAAAGATGTAAGGAGCTGTTGGGCTGGAAAGATTGAGAAAGTTACAAAAAAAAAAAGGAAATTAGTTTGTAGACTTTGGAAATTGAAAATGCAGCTAATAAGGTATTTTAAGGCAGAGACGATGGTCACACTGTATATAGAATGGAGAACGCTTCAAAGGATAGACAGACAAAGACGAACTAAGACAGACGTTGTAAATATAATGGAAAAGACAAACTCGTATTGACGATGCAAATAGGAAACCGTGTGTATATAGAAAACCGAAAAACGAGAAAAACATCCGTTTACAAGTTAAACTGTACCAAGCCAGGCAAAGACCTGAAAATATTCGTTCTTACAATGGGAGCTACAGATTTGCCATTGATATTAAGTAACTTGATTAAGTTTTACAGAATCGTAGAAGCAAATACCATTAAGACCAAACTTTCAATCTATTCGGCATGTTCTCAATTCCTCTCAAAGACAAACCTGTCGCAATTGGTAATGGCAAAGTTGATTGGTTTAGAAAGTTTAACTTGTTAGCAGAGATTAAAACCGAAACGAATAACGGTTAGGCTTACGGTTACGATTACTGTTTTGGCCAATCGCTTTTTTCCGGCTACGGTTATATTACGGTTGTGGGAAATGGGTTTCGGTTTCGGTGCAGACAAAATCGGTCCCATTGGGAATCTCATTTATTCAGTAAATGTACTTAATCAAATTTCTTATGCAGAAGAACAGCGCTGACGAATCCAGGCTTTTTTAAAACTTATCATTGTTCATTCCTCTCTACCATCCACTGTTAAGATCCCAGCGCAACTTGTCAATATTTATTTATTTATTTATTTATTTATTTAGAGTTGACAAAAAAAGGCTGTCAACGAAAATGTATATGCGTTACAAAAATTTGTATGAGCTAAGGAAGCCTATCAAAGAAAATCTAATAAAATTACAAAATAAACTAATAACGACTCCGACACGGTGGGGGAATTTTATTTGCCCGTCCGGCCAGCTATGCCCCTATTCACAGCCAATTGTAGTCAGAGACGTTATTAGAGCTAACAAAAACTTTAATAATATAGAGATCGAGAAGAGGGAGAGAGAGAGAAAGAGAGAGAGAGAAAAAAACCAAAACCTATAGTTATGTGGGAACAAAGGAGAAAAAAAATAAGATAATATATTAAATTAAAAAAAAAAAAACTGAGATAGAGAGAAAAATATCTTAAAGTAAACTTTAAAAATAAAAAATTTATACGAAAAACTTAAAACTAAATAACCGGAAAATCTCTGACCCGGTGGGGGAGGATTTTTTAGCCAGTCCGACAAGCTATGCCCCTACTCACAGCTGGGAGTGGTCAGAGATTTCCCCGGAGATAATTATAGAGAGACGTTTTTAGAGAGAAGAGAGAGAGATCTGTTGAGAGCAGGTGATAGAGATCATTGTAATTTTGACATAAGACCCGAAAACGATTGTGCTGGGCATAATCAGTTGTGCATCTGGGCAAGATTAAAGGTAAATAGTTTCTAGTTGGCCTAGAAGGAACGGAAAAGTTAAGGCGACCTAAAAGTTCGGTAGAGTCTACATCACTAATGATTAGCTTATGAAGAAAAGAAACGCCTAGGACTGTTCTACGATCAGCTAACGAAGGAAGGTTAATAAGCAAGAGTCTACTGGAGTACGATGGCAGACGAAGGTTAGGGTCCCAATTTAGTCCACGAAGAGCAAAAAGCAAAAATTGCTTTTGTACTGATTCGATACGATCGATATGATTTTTGTATTGCGGACACCAGACGGACGAGCAGTATTCAAGTACAGGACGGACTAGAGCAGTGTACAGGAGCTTTGTGGTGTAAGGATCATTGAATTCCTTCGACCAACGTTTAATGAATCCAAGTGCACCATTCGCCCTATTAACAATAGAAGAGATATGAGGATTGAAACTCAATTTGTGGTCAAAAAGAATTCCAAGATCAACGACGGTAGATATTCGTTGCAGGGGTTCATTGCCAATCGTATAAATAGTCAGCGAAGGTTTGCAACGATGGAAAGTCATAAACATGCACTTGGAGCAGTTAAGGTATAAATGATTAAACAAGCACCAAGACTGCAAGGAGTTTAAATCATCTTGCAATCTAATGGAATGTGTCGGGTCATTAAAAGATAAAATAAGTTTAACGTCATCGGCATACATAAGTATCCGAGAGTAATAGCCTATTTCCACCAAAGAAATGAAGCTTCATTTCTTGAAATGACAAGAAATGAAGAAAATAATATCATTTCTTCCATACAAATTGTTGTTGCATTTTGCCCTTCATTTCCTTCATTTCTCAAAAATGATGGCATTCCCCACGAAGGAATTTGGTATTTTTTTAAAAAGTACTCGCTACTCTCTGGCACTACTCGTTACTCTCTGGAAATAGAAAGTGTCATCACCAATAAAATATTGATTTGAATTTAAAAATAAGGCGCAATTTTGTTTCTAATATAATTAAGTCAAAATAAGTTGTGTATTTAGCTTTCTGCTGATTATTCAGGGCGTTAACAATGCGTTCGCCCAGGGTAATTGCTTTCCTGCCGGGTATGTCTTTGTTTGGGTAAATATTGCAAAAACTCCCCGTGAGTTTGAAAGTGGCGCCTGTTGTTTAAATCAAACCATTCAGCTGTTTTTGTCAACGTGGCATTGCGAATATCAAAATGATGAAGATTTGTCAATGGAAACAGCATCATTTTTAGAAATGAAAATGATAAGAAATGAAGCCAGTGGAAATAGGCTATAAGATAGTATTGTGGGTAGGTCATTAATAAAAAGAGTAAAAAACAAAGGACCAAGGTGACTACCTTGCGGTACACCGGACGTTACAGAGACGGGCTTTGAAGTGTCTGAACGTAATATAACTTTCTGGGTTCTATTTTTTAAATAGGACGAAATCCAGAGCAGAAAAGAGGCGGGAAATCCTAACCGATCAAGCTTATAGAGGAGAAGATCATGGTTTACAGAGTCAAAAGCCTTACTAAAGTCGGTGTAAATGACATCGGTTTGCTTTTTCTTAAGGAACCCATCATTAACCAATGAAGTAAATTCAAGCAAATTGGTCATAGTTGACCGACGCTTAATAAACCCGTGCTGGAAAGGTGATAAAATCGATTTGCAATAGTGCTGCAAGGTGGAGGTTATAATCTCTTCAAATAATTTAGGAATAGCGGAGAGCTTAGCTATGCCTCTGTAATTGGAAATATCAGATTTTCCACCTTTTTTATGAAGAGGAATGATATAGGACTCTTTCCAAAGAGTTGGAAAGACTGAAGAATCGAGTGATAGATTGAAAATCTTAAGCAAAGGTTTGCATAAGGAACTACAGCACTTTTTAAGAACACAACTAGGAATGTTGTCAGGGCCAGGGGAGTATGAGGATTTTAGAGATTTTAAATGCGAAAGTAGGGAGCTTTCACTAATCGAGGGAACATAAATCGAGTTAGAAGAAGGAATGGTATATGGATAAGAAGTGTTAATAAAGTGGATAGAGGAATACGTTGATTGAAAAAAGTCTGCGAATAGGTCGACGGCAGCAGAATCATTGCCAGCCTTTTGGTCACCCAGAAAAAAAGAAGAAGGTAGCGATGAAGATCTACGCTTAGAGTTCACAAAGCTATAGAATTGTTTAGGGTCCTCTGCAAATTGAATTTTGCACCGGGCAAGATAATTCTTATAGCACTCAGAGTTAAAAAGTGTAAAGTTGGATTTTGCTATTGAATATTTAGAGAAATCAACAGCCAAGCCAGATCGTTTATACTTTTTGAAGCATCTAGACTTAATATTTTTCAAATTAGAAAGTCTAGGGCAGTACCAAGGAGGATTAAGTGACGCGGGAGAAGCTACGCTATAAGGAACACAGATATCTAAGAGAGAATTAAGGGATTCGTAGAAAAAGGCAAGAGCAAAGTCAAAATCAACCGCATTGAACAGAGATGACCAGTCTGTTGCACAAATAAGTTGATTTAATAATGTAAAGTTTCCTTTACGAAAACAACGACGAGGTTTATTAGGAATTTTAGAGGTTGATGAAGTAGTCTCCGAAACTGAAAGAGAGATTTCAAGAGTAGGATGGTAAATATCTTCGGGCAGTGATAGAGGGGCGGACCTAGAAACTACAGCATTAGTACTGTCAGCGACAAAGACAAGTTACCAGCGCCAAGCTGGCAAGCTGTAAAGATGACGACGTGCCAGATACATTATTCTCTCACACATATATACACATACATACATAACAGTGTTTAAGGCTTTCTTTTCTATTCAAGTTTCAGGGGCGATCGCGCAAACAACATCCATATGTGTGAATACTTTTTTTTTTATACAAACAAATTCTCTGTGTAATTACAAATATAAGAAAAGATGAGGAAGGTAAAGATGTTGGTTAGCTGCTTAGTTTCTCGTTCGCTCTCTTTCCTTCGTGGCCATTAGCAGCCAATTTTAGTGAACTCAATTTTCCATCGTTTCGCCCATCTGCTGAATCGATACAAATACTGTTGAACGACATCAGTGGCATCATAGATACACGAGTCTCTCGCCATAATAGCTGTATCGTCAGCAAATGTTGCTAACGAGTAAGTCTTGGGGGTCTTCAATGGGTATTGTTCTTCCGGTAGGGAGGGAGAGTAGAGGGTTGCTCCAAGGACACTTCCTTGAGGCATACCAGCGCGTATTGCCCTCACGCTGGAAACAGCCCCTTCCAATACTACCGAGAAGGTCCTGTCCGATAGAAAGATAGAAAGCTTCTCACAAGGGTGTATAGTTGAGGCGGTAAGATGTTTCATACTCTATCAAAAGTCTGCCCTATCTTTAGCCTGGAATCCGCCGAGAATAAAGTTTATGACCCTATTCAGCTGCTAAGGGGTTCCGTGTGACTTTCTAAACCCGAACTAAAAAGGAGGTATTCTGCCACTCACCCCATTGATTGCCATGAATCGGGCTAGAATACACCTCTCGAAAATTTTTGCTATTGTGGATAGGAGGCTGATCGGACGGTATGAATCGACCTCAGACGGGCTTTTCCCAGCTTTATGGATCATTACGGTGTGAGCAGTCGCAGTGCCGCGTTGAAAATTAGGACCAGAAGGAGAGAAGTGCCCATTATTCATTCAAACAAGCGTTTTTTGCGTTGTTTCTTGCAACTTTTGTTAGTTTCGTTTACAAAACAGATTATATTATAGTCGGGATTATTAAAATCGTCTTTAAATAACATTTTTAGGTCGTTTTTCTATGTTAAATTTTCTATGTCAACTGGTACCCCACTCGGATAGTGAATTTCTGTTTACTCTACCTTATGAATTATACTTTGGGTAGACCGTACAGCTGTTTCATGAACTTTCCAGTTTGATCTTCAGCGGTCTTTGCCAGCCAGCAGCTGCCTACTCAGGCCAGCGCTGCTGAAGCCGCTTGAGAATTTCAAAGCGACCAAACTGACTAACTAAAATGTAACCTCTTTTTGTCGATTTTAGCGGTAGGAAACTATAGCGAACGATTGATTATAGAATTTATGTGTTTGGAGAGGAAAATAAACCACTTTGAATTGTTTAAAAAAAAAATATTCATTACCAATCTGGGCCACATCGAAGATTTCAAATTGTAGCATTTGTTAAACAGGCCGGAGCTTGCCAAGGATCGCGGAGTTCTATATGGACGTTGACGTACAATGCGCAGTACGTTCAAGTGGCCCATGCGACACCAAGCCTAAGCTTGTTACGCGCGAACCCCAAGCAAAATAGCAGCCCACCTCCCGCCCAACCGATCGAGAGGCGCAGCCACTAACGTGTGACACGAAATCGCGAAGGAAGAACATAAAGTAATGTTAACTACGGGCTAAATAAGTTAAAATAGAAATTTTTATAGCAGGAAGAGAAGCTTCAGAGTTAATTATTCGGTAGAGTTTATTGTAATCAGCACAGAGGAGAGTTCAAATACTTCCCTAAGAAGTTCCTAAAGGTTGAAATAGGTTCAGTTTTTAAAGAAATTTAAACTTTAGAGCCGTACGGTCTCACTGTATAACAAGCTGCATTTAAATATTTTCACCATCATATTCTAAAACCTTTAAATTTTCTGTAAAGTTGCTTTAACTACACCAAAAAAAAACTAGAACGAATAATTTGAGTACGAAAGCTCTTGAAAAAAAAATTAGTCGTTCTTGAATTTTTAGGAATTTTGCTCTTGGAATCGAGATAAATTTGTTCTAAACGTTCTCAATTTGGTTTTTTTATGTACAAGGGGAGTCAGGGCAACTTAAATTTGAGAGAATAGCGTTGGACTCAGTGTTGCCAACGCCTTTACACAAAAAAAGGACGGTTGAACCCAGAAAAAAAGACAGAAAACGGACAGATTTTTTTTAAAAGGATACAAAAACAGAACAAACAATGTTTTAATAATGTTATATGTTAATATTCAGCCATGCTCCCATTTCTGCTTTCGCAAAAATTTTACGATTTCGAGTTCCAATTTGGTGCAAAAACCGGTTTGAAATCGCAAAAGTTTTGCGAAAGCAGAAATGGGAGCATGGCTGATAATAAAGCCTTAATGAATATCAAAAAGTTTATAGTTGGCGACCTTTCTAAAATGTTGAAATTTGAGTTTAGCCGGCTCGAGGTCAAATGAAACTCACAGATGTGTATGCTGCTACTCCGATATATATCGGCTGCTCTTCAGGGACAATTATTTTACACATCTGTACCGTCTAACGTGAAGTTTCGAATATCTTTGTTTTCGTTTAATTCATATCGAGAGTGGTATTATCAGCATCAATTTCGTGTGCATATGATGCATTCGTTCCAATTAACCGAAGACATTGCTAGTGCCGTCTCCTGACGACAAGCTGCTAACGTTGACAGTAGCTGAAACGTAGTTTTGTTTATTCGTCTTTCGGCATGTTGAAACTTTAAAGCGCAATGAACCGATATTCGATTCCATTGGATTCGATTACACACAAATAAAACAGTGCCGCATCGCTTTGAAAAATGATAATCGAAGGCGGAAAATCAATATGAAAGCGATGTCACACAGTTGAAATTGATAAAAAGCCTCAGAACAACTAAAAAAAGGATGAATAAAGGATAAAACCAAATAAAAAAGGTTTCTTTTCCGGATAGGGGACGTCGACGTGTCCGCAAAAAGGATAAATTGGCAACACTGGTTGGACTTGATCTCGCAGAGAGAGAGAGAGAGAGCGCATGCGCAGTTTGTCGTTCAGAGAATAGCGTTGGACTTGATCTCGCAGATTTTCGTTTCGGCAGTTTGTCGTTTTCCGATGCGTACGAAAGTTAACTGCGTTTATTTATAAGTGTGTTTTCGTCCGCTCGTTTAGCTCATGGACGATAGTCGAGTGGGCTAAGCTGCCCGTCGCCTGTGTGTGTTGCAGTCTTTCGAGGTACCGAGTTCAAGTAACAGAAAAGTAAGTAAAAAAAAATCTCAAAATCAATCACAGTTTAAAACAAAGTTTGGGGTGGTGGTTGGTTGGTTGATAATGGTGAGTGGGGAGGGGGGGAGACGGACCACGTCAGTCGTGTCTCTCACACCCCCACACCAAATATTCTTTTAAAGTTTTACGAGAATTATTCGTACTTGCATTAAGAGAGAGTAAAAATTTACTCTTCGATCAAGAATTTTCACTCTCCCCGTTCTTTTAAGAACGAATGCTCTTGATTCAAGAGTGAAATTCTCTATTTTTCATCTAAGTGTACTTACTGCGAGTCCTTAAACGATGCTGATAAAACAAATTCCCCGCCGAAGTCTTCAAATGATAATCGTATGACGTAGACACAATGGTAAACAATAGCAACAGAGCCAGCAGTATGCACATCGTAAGATCAACAGAATCTACAATTATAAACATAAATTCAATTAATTTAAGCCACAAATCTCACTAAACACTTACCATATTCCAGCACCTCGTCGGCCTTAACACAATATTCAATTTGAGTGCGTAAACGCAACTGAAACTTTTGTTCAAATTCACGATTCAGGCAACTATTTATCAAATGATCATAGTGCAGACGTTCATCAGAGTTTCTCTTGTGCACCTTGGCATAGTAGGAGCTTAGCTCTTGATCCTGGACTTTACCCTCGTAGAGCTGCTGTATGTTGAACTTACTCAGTGAGCCAAGCTTCAGCTTACAGTTGGCCAAACAGATGCCCCTAAAGAGATGATCATGTCGAAAATAATGCTTATGATCTAGGCTAACTTGTTCAATTTGCTGCCAAAGCAAGGAACTGTTGTTGGGCACAATTTCAGCATAGATCAGGCAATAAGTGCTATGAGCCAACAGATGTTTAGAGGGCGTCGCCAGGCATAGATCATAGTCATCCAATTGATGCAGGGCAGGCATTTGCTTGTACAAAGTTACTAACAAAAGTGGATCTTTTGAATATTTTGTGGTCTTAACTGTGCCAGATACTTACAATTGAATTCCTCTGATTGAGCTAATCCTGGTTTGACATTGATAAGCGCCAGCACTAAAAGTACTAACTGAAGCATCGCTTAAAACTTGGACACACTTGGTGTGTGCGCTTAAGGTCTTCCAGATGAACTGTTTGAAATTTGATTGCAGTTTTATGACAAATTCCCACGTTGCGTGTTAGAAGTTTACGCTTGAATGGTTTTAGTTGAGACATTTCTATAAATTACTTACAGTTAAACAAAACCTTTAATTTTGTATTAAAATTAGTGAAAGCGAACGAAGTTCACTTTGGAGTTAAGTTTGATTTATTAATGGCTTTAGAAGTTTGCCCGCAAATAAAATGTTACAGTTTCCATCAATTATATAGAAAAGAAACGGATGATCGGCATAGAAGAATTTAAGTTTAAGTTTCTCTGGAGAAGATGCCCAAATGTTGCATTCTTTAATAACTAGAATAAAAGAGCAGAGAACACATGCACTTATTGATCCATCTTTCTATGGGTATAACAAAGATACTTACCAGTTTCAGGAGCAGCCTCAGTGCCCACTTCATGTACATCAACATAGGCCTTGTGTAAGATGGCATCAACACTAACATTCCCATGATGTTTCAGAATACCTCCGAAATCTGCATCGCTAGAGAACATGTGAGACATATCCAACTGGAGAGAGATTTTGTATAAGTATTTTCATAATAAAGTTGATTTTCATATCTCTAACCTGCTCAAACACCTCCCTCAGCTCCACTTCTATTTCTGCCTTGAATTTTGGTAACTTAACCAACACTTCTGTCTTCTCCAGCTTATGTAGTATCTGGGCCAGCGGCATGGTGCTCAATTGCTCTTCTAGTTGAGGCAAACCCAACTTGCTTTTGGGCAATATCAGCAACATAGAAGCCCAACTCAAATCCTCATAGCGTAATTGCAGGGCCTTAGCCTCCAGCTCGGGCAGCTCTGCATAATAGAAGACTTCCTTTAAATTCATCATGGGTACTCTTACGCTCAGATCATCATTCAAATGGAAAGTCTCTGGACGTGTGGCTTGCTTAGGGAACTGATGTTCCCAATTGCCCTTGAAGTGTATGGCATTCACCAGTACCAGCCTCGGATAGTTTTTCAATGCTCCTGGTGGTACCAAATTTTTGATGAGATTGTTGGTTTTCTGCTCCACCCAATGATTAATAGTGACCGCAGCCTCATCACCATTCGAGAAATCCACATTCTCAGCTCTTGAAAGGAAGTTTTTACTCAGCAACTGGTTGAACTCATCGCTTAGGCTGTATCCTTGCATCACATAGATCTTGTTGACAATCCGTATATTCCCATTCTCCGCATAGTATGCCAATTTCGTATGAAAATTTTCGGCCATCTTTTGCATATCAGTGGACACCAGCAGACCCAGACCTTGATCCAGTTCTGCGGCAGTTTTTCCTCTGGCGCCCAGGCGAGCCATGGCCGCACAGGTTTGTATGGAGAAGGGTGAGAAGACTAGATTCTCTTGGGGTTTCAATAGCGATAGTTTACTCGAAACTTTGTTGGAGAACAAATTCAACCGGCGAGAGAATTCCAACACGGTAATTTCAACTTTTTGGCACCGCTTACCCTTTGATTTGCTACACCATTTGAAGGGTTTAAACATTTTGCAAGTGAAAATTGTTGAGAATTCGACTGTTTGACTTCAGAAGTGAGTTTCGTACTGAGTCGCCTGGGCACACATATTCTTAGATATGGCAAGATTTTGATATTCGTCAGTGACTAATCGTTGGTACTCCACATTCTGAGTGTACTTTTTATACGAAAATGGGTATACTTAGATGGTGCAAATGTATGTAACAGGCAGAAGGAAGCATCGTTGTTGTTTGTTGTATTTTTGATCAGCATTAACAAGGGATGGTAAGAGCTAGAGATCCCAAATTTGGAATATTGAATAATTGAATTTTGTTGTGGTGCAGTGTGACCATAGTGTGCAAACTAAATTATTACAGCTTGCATCGATATGATATAGACGTCCGATCTGCCTGAAGTTGACATTTTTTAAAAGCTTGATAAATAAACTTGAAACTAACATCTTGGCAAAGCTTTATTTAAGGGCAAATTTTTATTTGTTTATAACTTCAAAAATTAATATCTTTTAAACTATAAAAGTCTCCATATTTTTGAAAGCACCGTAATTTAAGTTATGTTTAGGGCAGAGATGGGCATGCACACATATCGTCACACTTTTCACACGCATACAAGCACAATTTGCGTGCGCTGCAGCGAAAAAACGAAGTGTTTTCAGTACAGTGTACGCTGTAAGTTAACGTTCACTCATTGTGTTTATGAATTATTATACGTTAATTTTAAACGCTAAGAAGGAGTATTAACAAAATTTACAAATACATAATATTTACATGTATAAATTTTTTTTTTTGTAAGGAGGTGAAATGCTGTTACGTACGATATAGTGACTGACTCCCAAGATATCTGTCCTGTCCTAATGACTAAAACACCCCCGTTTGTCAAAACTCAACTAACCCAAGGTAATTTCAACTACACTGAGATGTAAAATTTATTACAAAATTGCTTTTGAGGAAATTTTAGTCGTTATTTTGTATTGATATTATTGAATCCATATCAATTTCTCCTTCATACGTTTTGATTCGGAGGAGATCGGCTAAATGCTTATCAGTTATTCGATTTCTTTGTTTGTTTAAGATGATCTTCATTGTTGAAAAAGCCGATTCGCAGTTGTATGTCGACCCAAACATTGAATACAATTTATATATTTGGTCTTTCATTTTTGGGTATTGTTTTTCATCAACTGCTTTCCAAAAATTAACGCCAGATAGCAAAGGAATTGAAAAATCTTGTGTCATTTTTTTTAATTCCGTTTGTAGCTCAGGGTCTTGCTTTTCAATTTCACAATTTAAGGGGTTTTCATGCAAATCTATTATATTATTCATTTTGTTAAAATCTTTAAATCGCATTTCATAGTCTGTTAATAAATTTTTAAGAATTGTACTGTACTCAATTTTTTATCGAATGTTTTGAACTGACTTAATACTATTGATATGTTTTTAAAATTTTGAATATTGTTATTGTCCATTTGTGTAATAAGAATTTTGAGTTTTCTGACGAAATATTGAACTATTGTAAATAATTTTGAAATAAGTTTGTGTTTGCCCTGGAGCTCTAAATTTAGCTCATTAAATATTCCTGTAATATCGCATAAGAAAGCGAGGTCAAATAAATAATTTTTGTTTTTTAATTTATTAACAAAATCGCCCCCATCTGCCTTTAAATTTTGTTCGAAGAACATGGTGATTTCATTTCTGAGATCGAAAAGCCGCTGAAGGCTTTTACCTCTGCTTAACCATCGAACTTCAGTAAACAATAATACATCACCGTAGTCTGCTTTCAGTTCGTCAAGAAGCGTTTTAAATTTACGGTGGTTCAAGGAATTATGACCACCCTTAATCTTATTTATTATTTTAATGGATATATCCATTGCTTCTTTTAAATATTGTCCTTTAGCAAAAAGTGCCTGCTGGTGAATGATGCAGTGAAAAGTGGGTATCTTAATATGGTTTTTTAATAATTGACCAACTAAGCCATTTTTTGTACCGACCATCACCTTCGCCCCATCTGTACATAATCCGGCTAGTTTCTCTCTACCCACAATACTAAAAACTTTTGAAACTAAAACGTCGTATAAAATTTCGCCGGTGACATTACTATGCAATGAAACGACGTCTAAGATTTCCTCAAATGTATTAAATTCTTTATCAACAGTTTTGACACATATGATTAGTTGACAAATGCTATTGATGTCCGTACTTTCGTCCAAACTAATAGAAAAATATTTGCAATTTTGTAATCTATTTTTCATCTCCATGTAGATGAAATTACTTATGTCTTCAGTCCTACGTGTTACTGTACGTCGCGATAAAGGAATTTTTTTTAGGGTTTCCAGTATATCTTGCCCTTTTTTACCGAAACATTTCCATACGACTGAAGACATATTTAAAAATAGCTGACAACTCTCCAAAGGACAACAATGTTTTGCTAAAGCAAATGCAACTTCGTAGGATGCTTTCTTGCAGGACAAGTTAATCTGCTGATCATCATTATCATTTTCATCATTATCATTATCATCATTAATATTATCATCATTATCATTTTCATCATTATCATCATCATTAATATTATCATCATTATCATTGTCATCATTATCATCATTAATATTCATATCTATGTTATTATCAACAGCAATGAAACGCAGAAAATATTCCGCTTGCAATTGCAAAAGAATTAATTTTCTCTGCGCCCCTTTATATGTGTCATATAGCATGTGACAAAGTAAATAATGCCGTCTTAAAAAATATTTAGCATTGCGAGATAAAATGCCATTACATATTAAGCAATGTGGCCTGCCATCTTCATTTTCTATAAAGAAAAATTCATCCTCCCATTCGGGCATACACATTTTGGAGCGCACTGTAAAAATTGATTTTTTTGCTAATGCGCTGCGTGGTGCTTGCTTCTCAACTGTTCGCCGTCAACTAAAAGTACAATGTAAAGTCTAATACATGCTTCGGCCGACCACCGACGACGACCGAACATTCGTGTTCTATAAATAGATTCAATGCTTACAGCGTACGTGTGATTTTGTGCAGTCGGCCGCGGCAGAGGCTCAATGCACATGAGGCAGCGCGCTGCATACGAACGTCGCGACGCGCCCATCTCTGGTTTAGGGCAATAAATTGTATATTCTTAGAAGCTATATCATGATGGTTAACAATGGGAAAAAATTATATATAAAATTTAGCAACAATTACTTAATATTATTAAATAATTTAAAAAAATTTACTAAATAATTATTTTAGTAGATACATTAAAATACTATTCAGCAATATCAACACGAGACCTGTCCGATAAACCAAACCTGAGAAATCCAGTTTTTAAAAAACCCTCTTTTTCCATTAAAGCGTTTTTGACGATTTTTGAAATTGTTTATAAAATTAACAAAATTTTTTTTTGCAAAACCGCAAATTACGTTTTGGTGGGCATGTCAAGATCTAGTTTCGGATTTTTTTTTATTGAAATCAAAAATGGTGAGTCTTTTAACTGTTCGGTTTATAAAAGAATGAGCCATATGCAGGCAGATTTTTTGGCCCACACATGAATATTTTGAAATAATTTCTAGCTATCAGATGAATCAGAGAGGAGTTGTAAGCGTGCAGCACTTCAAACACTTCGTTAGGCATCACATTTAAATGTAAACTTTATGAGGTACAGGGTAAATTAAAGTCGGGTTCGACCGACTTCAATAGTTTTATTTTTCCAGATACAGTTGCTTTCGGGCTAAAACCACAAACCCGCAACAATTTTTCTAATCTTTTCAAAGGCCTCTCGTTGATCACGTCATTCATGGGTCATCTTCTACTTAAATTGAATTTACTATCTCACTGTTATAATGGAGGGCGATCGTTAGGAATTATCCGTGTACCTTTGGATGATTGGCAAAGAACTGTTTAAGGTTTTTGTGGAGTGTAATTCTACAAGTATTGACCCATAATAAGTAGAATAAAACACACAAATTTATAAATGTTCAGCCCCTCCTAAGCGATCAGCTCGAAAATATGTGTACTTACACTGTGACACATTTTTCAACTTGGAAAAGTTGATCGTGTCGAGAACAAAAGAATGTGTGAGTGTCGTTAACACTCACGAGGTTTTGATGTGAAACATGATGCTAAATTTAAGGGCTTAATTTCCAAATCACAAGCTCTCTCAATGGTATCTAAATCAGCATTGGCAATCTTTCAAAAGAAGAAAACTAACAGGGAAAAGAACCAATCACAACAAGAACACTTGCTTCTGTGTTTTTGCTTTTTTTCTGTAACTCTTCTCTTAAAAAACAGAAATCATTTTAATCCCTCTCTCCGCTCTCTTTCACCACTGTTCCCCCACTATCCCCTACTGTTACCACACTATTTCCACATTGTTCCCACACTGTTCCCACACTATTCCCACACTGCTATGACACTTTTAAATTAATTAATATATAAATTAAATAAGTTGCCCAAAAAAAACCAAGTTTTTACCACTTGTACAGTTTTTCAACTTCATCTTGAAACTCGTTACAAATTTGGACCATTAATACAGTACAAAGATGTAGAGCCAACTTCATTAAATTACTCTTACTCTGGTTATAGGCCCACAAGCATGTACAACTGTCATAAAAACTCGAAAAAACGAATATTTTCGGTTATGTTGTTTTACTAATCAGCAACTAATACAATTGCTACCAAAAATTGTCATTTTTCTAGTGTTGCCAAAAATTCTATATGCTTAAGTAGCTATATAAAGGACCAATCGATTGAAGTTGGTATGTTCCAACTGTTTGTTTAAGTCTAAACTACGTTTTAGTCCAGCATTGCTTAGACAAATTCTTAACAATTTTCAACACAAAGTTTAAAAACAGTACAAAATGAGCGAAAACATTATGATTTTACGACATTTATGTAATTTTGAGTATAAAGAGACGAAGATGAAAACAAGAGCAACAACTTCGTCTTATAGGCTAATCACGCTGAGCACATCTAAAATCCAACGTCCTGAATCATAAATATTTACCATGGCGGAATTATTTACCTTCGTAGCATGTTCCTATTAGACACCGACCCTTTTAACATTTTGACAAAACCAAAAGCTTAATAATGTTGGCTTAACAAATGGTAATTGAGCATCTATATTTAGGATGTTAGATGTTAGATGTGCACAGTGTGATAAGCCTATTAGACGTTATATCGAAATACCAAATAGTTTACAAGATATGGAGTAGCAAATTCCAATCAGAAGCTGAGCATTTCAACCGCAATAAAAAGAAAACGGTAACTAACCAGACCTAACCCAGCGAAAGTATTTATACTACCATCATACTCTTTCAGATTTTTTTGATCTCGACTCGATTTCCTTATTAATATTGCACATTGTTATTAGTGGAACATTGCTTAATTTTGCTAAGAACTATATACAAAAATTGGCATATATCCCGGCGAGCTTTGCTAAGCGGCCATAAATGTGGGCATTTTCCAACATCGGAAAATCACATGTCGAACAATTTCGCATACCATCCTTACAAACTGAGTTTCAGGTCAATCCTTGACCTTTATTGGAGAACATACTCAGCCGGTAAAAGAAATCCAACTCTGAATCGCCCCGCATGTCCTTTGATTTGCCACATCCTTTCCAGGGCTTAAACATTTTTCGATATGAATTCGGCTGGTTCCCTTCGGAACTGCGTCGCTGCACACAAATTTTTAGATATGGCAAGATTTTGATATTCGTCAATGACTAATCGTTAGCTCTCCACATTCTGAGTGTACTTATTATACGAAAATGTATAAACTAAAATGGTGCAAATGTATGGAGTTATCACAGAGTCCAGCGTTTGAAGCCAAGGTCGGAAATTATGAAATAAAATGTACTTTATCAGTAATAACTAGAATAGAATACAGAAATGTATTTTAAATATTTATACCCTTGTAGAGGGTATATTAAAATTGTCAAGATGTTTGTATGGAAGCATCTCCGACCACATCTACATACATATGCATGATACAAAAAATAGAAGCTAAGGCAAAGCAATGTATTCATTGTATCATGATATGTATGTATATACAACCCCTAACCACTTTTAATTCGTACACCACAAATTGTCAGCAAAGTGGTTCGTTCAGTAGTAAACATTTTGGAAGATAAAGGTAGCTGCACCTACATGTTCATACTTTTCTGAAAGGTTGTTTAATTATCTTTTATTTCATATTTAATTTCGTACAAAAACTTAAAGAAAATAATATTTAAACTTAAATTAAATGTGACCACTTCATTGATGACTAAATTAATGCCGACCATTTTTAATTCGCACAGCAGATAATTTTACTTTTTAAAACTGAGTAACGTCTCCCTTATTTGTTATAGCTGCTTCTATTCGATTTTTCATTGAATTTGCCAAGTTTTGACACTCCTCAGAAATAATCGGGCTCCAAAATTCCTCAATTTTAGACTTTAAATAGCTTAGATTGCGCTGTGGCTCATTTCTGAGCTTTCTTTTCATTAAAGCCTAGAGACTTTCTATTGGGCTCAGGTCAGAGCTAGATGATGGCCAATCAAGAATGTCAATTTGATTTTGTTGAAGTCAAGTTTTCGTTTTATTTAGCGGTATGTGGTGATACACCTTCCTGTTGAATGATTTATTCACCACAATCAGCCAGCTTTGGTGCTGCAGGTATGAGATGCGTTTTTATAAAATATTGATGTATTTTTGAGCATTTACGGATCCATCTATAAAGTGAAGCTCTCCTACTCATTTTGCAGACAATCATCCCCATACCATAACACTCGCAGGAAATTTTTACTGTGCGCTTAAGACAGTCTCTATTGTATGCCTTCGTTTTCCTTGGGGTTACTTTTTTCTATCATCTCCGACACACACATCAAACTTAGATTCGTCGCTAAAAATGATGGTGTTCCGCTGTCTTTGTACCCAGTTCCGCCTTTGTTTTGCCCATAGCAACCATTTTCTTCTTTGCAAAATGGTAAGCATGGGATTTTCTTTCGCCTATGTCTGCCTATCTTTCATATATTATATAAGGTTGTCAAAAAAGTCTTGCGGTATTTTTTCAAATATGCGCCGTTTTGTTCGATGACGAGTTTCCAACGAGATGCCAACTTCATAATGCCCCTCTTATAGAAGCTCGCTTCCCTATGGGCAAAAACTCGGAGAGCCAATTTTCACAGGATTCTCTTGTGGCCAACTTCCGACTACCAAGCTCGTTCGCCATGGGCAGAAATAGGTGGTAATCACTTGGTGCGAGATCCGGACTATACGGTGGATGCAAAAGAACCTCCATCCGAGCTCCCGGAGCTTCTGGCGCGTTACCAAAGATGTGTGTGGCCTGGCGTTGTCCTGATGGAAGACAATTCGGTCTCTGTTGATCAAAGATGGCCTCTTCTGCATCAGTGCTGCATTCAAGCGGTCCAGTTGTTGGCAGTACAGGTCCGAATTGAGCGTTTGGCCATCGGGGAGCAGCTCATAGTTGATGATTCCCTGCCAGTCCCACCAAACACACAGAAGAACCTTCCTGGCCGTCAATCAGGCTTGGCCACCGTCTGGGCAGCTTCACCGCTTTTCGACCACGACCGTTTGCGCTTCACGTTGTCGTAAGTGACCCACTTTTCATCGCCAGTCACCATCCGCTTCAAAAAGGGTCGATTTTGTTGCGATTCAGAAGCGATTCGCATGCATCCATACGGGCAAAATTGTTTTTTTGCGTCAAGTCGTGTGGCACCCATACATCGAGCTTCTTTTTGAATCCAAGCTTCTTCAAATGGTTTATAACGGTTTGATGACTCTTGCCCAGCTCGTGGCTCTTGCTACGGCTGCTCTATGCCGGTCTCTTTCGATCAATTCAGCGATTTTATCGCAATTTTCGACGACAGGCCTTCCGGACCGTGGCGCATCTTCGATCACCTCTGCACCAGAACGAAAACGTTGGAACCATCGTTGTGCGGTGGAAATGGAAACTGTATCGGGTCCATAAACTGCACAAATTTTATTGGCAGCATGAGATTCATTTTTGCCTTTATCGTAGTAGTACTGTAAAATCTGCGTATTTTCTCTTTATTTTGCTCCATGTTTGCGACGCTATAACTCACGAACGACTAAAAACAAACAACAATAAATCAAACACGTGTTAGCGCGTGAAAAGAGCTTTCCAAAAAGCTCTAGCGTGAACCGATGCGACGAATACAACTAGAACTACGCGCTTGCAAAGACAAGCTTGTGGAAATACCGCAAGACTTTTTTGACAACCTTATATGAATATATACTATAATATTAGCGATGCTAACTTACTTTTTGGAAACTATAACCTACAGCTCGCACGTCTATTCACATTTAATTGTTTTGCCAATACATTCAGACCAACTCGATGCTATTTCTCGCAATGTGCTTCTACGATTTTGTTTTATTATAACAGACAAAGCTCTTTTATCTCGAAGGGAGATGTCCCTATGGGCAACATTATTGTTATTATTGCCATTTTTTTTAAGGATTTTGACCATACTTTACTCGGTTGATCTCGGATGCTTAACATCATAGTTCTTCATAGCTCTTGCCTGAATTGAATCAGTAATTAAACGCCGAATTTCTTCACAAACTAGCCTACCACGTGCCATTGCAGTAAAATAAATCAAATTAACCAGAATAAGTACATGTTTTCGGTTATGTTACTTATAGTTGATAATGATAAATCGAATCAGCTGTACGAATTAAAAATGGTCGGCATCATTTCGTACAGAAATGAAATGGTCTCATTTAATTCAATTCAAATATTGTTTTCGTTAATCTGTGTTACATGTTAAATAAGAAATAAAACATAATTAAACAACCTTTCAGAAAAATATGAACATGTACATTGGCGCAGTTACCTTTATCTCCAAAATGTTTATTACTGAACGTAGAACTCTGCTGAAAATGAGTGATGTACGAATTAAAAGTGGTTAGGGCTTGTAAAGCTCTTGGCTTTAGTTTAGTTTTGTCTTTGCATATTGTATTTGCAAAGTCAGCCGCACTTGGGGAATACTATCGATGTTCAAACTATCGATGGCGCCCACTATCGATCTTTAAACTATCGATGATAAAAGTGACAACAGTGACTGAACAGTAACTTAACAGTGACTCAACAGTGACTGCTAGTAGCCCGGCATATTTGTGCCCCTTTACATATAAAGTCAAACAGCTTTAACATCAAAAGCTTAAATTTACTTCTGGAGATTTCTGTGACACACCCGAATATGAAATATTATAGTTTAAAGAAATATATATATAAAACGTTATTGAAAGAACAAAATATTTTGATCGATAGTATCGAATTTTTTTAGTCACTATCAATAGTTTGCCAGCTCTACTTTATAGTCAAGCATATTAAAAAACCATTTTCCCATACAAACTCTTTCGGCATTCGCCCCCTTGAATTTGGATTATTCCCATCTTACTTTCACCACACTTGCTAACTACAGTCCAAAATTTCAAGTTTCTATCTCGTACCGTTCGAACTGTGCATAGATTGCTAATCAATAAGTCAGTTAAACAGGACACACTCTCTCATATATAGAGGACTTTACTTTATTAAAAAATATATATTTACCATTGATTTAATTGTTATATTTATGGCTTTAGTAGTTTGCCAGCAAATAAAATGTTACAGTTTCCATCAATTATATAGAAATAAAACGGATGATCGGCAAAGAAGTAATTAAGTTTATATTCCTTCGCAGAATACTCCTTTAAGTTGTATTGTCTGATAACTAGAATGAAATATTGTCAAACATGGGCACTTTTTTGGTTCAGCCTCCCTATAGAACGCTACTTACCAGTTTCAGCAGCAGCCTCAGTGCCCTCTTCATGAACATCAATATGGGCCTTGTGTAAGATGGCGTCAACACTTAACATCCCATGACTTTTCAGAATGTCGCTAAAATCGGCATCACTGGAGAACATGTGAGTCATGTCCATCTTAAGAGAGATAATTTATAAGTATTTTCTAATTTTCTATAACTATATGTCTGTCTAACCTGCTCGAACACCTCCTTCAGCTCCATTTCTAATTCGGCCTTGAATTTTGGAAATTTAACAACCACTTCAGTGGTCTGTAGCTTCTGCAGGATCTTGGCCAGAGACATGGTATTCAATTTCTCTTCTAGTTGAGGCAAACCCGAGTTGCTCTTGGGCAATATCACCAACATAGAACACCCACTCAAATCCTCATAGGGCAATTGCAAGGCCGTTGCATCCAGTTTCGGCAACTCTGCATAACGGAAGCGAGCCTTTAAATTCATCATGGGTACTTTTACGCTCAGTTCATCATTCAAATGGAAAGTCTCTGGACGCGTGGCTTGCTTAGGGAACTGATGTTCCCAATTACCTTTGAAATGTATGGCATTCACCAGTACCAGCTTGGAATTGGCATCCAAAGCACTAGGTGGGACCAAATCGAAGATCAGATTATTGGTTTTCTGCTCCACCCACTGGTTAATGATGTCCGCTGCCTCTTCACTATTCGAGAAATCCACATTCTCAGCCGTTGAGAGGAAATGTTGACTCAGCAGCTGTTTGAAATCATAGCGTAGACTGTATCCTTGCATTACATAGATCTTGTTGACAATCCGTATATTCCTGTTCTTCGCATAGTATGCCAATTTTTTATGAAAACTTTCAGCCATCTTTTGCGTATCAGTGGACATCAGTTCCAGACCTTGATCCAATTCTGCGGCAGTTTTTCCCCTGGCGCCAAGGCGTGCCATGGCCGCACAGGTTTGTATGGAGAAGGGTGAGAAGACCAGATTCTCTTGGGGTTTCAATAGCGACAGCTGATTGGACACTTTGTTGGAGAACAAATTCAGCCGACAAGAGAACTTTAGCCTGGTAATTTCAACTGCCTGGCAACGCTTCCCCTTTGAATTGCCAAAACATTCCCATGGCTTAAACATTTTTCTGGTGCTAAATTTAAAAAGAAAAAGAAAAAAAAAATCGACTCTTTGCCTTCAGAAGTGCGTTTCGTACTGAGTCGCGGCACAGAAATTTGTCTGATACGGCAAGATTTGGGTATTCGTCAATGACTAATCGTGGTTGCTTCACATTCTGATTGTACTTTTTATACGAAAATGGTTATGTAGAAATCATATTAAAATAAAACATTTTGTTGTAGGGGAATATGCCTCATGCCCAGGGATAATAAAGATGAAAAAGGTCTTTCGACTGACGTCATAACTCTTTCGAATAGCCACAGATGTATGGAAAGTTTTGTGTCAAGAAGATCTTGACAGCATGAAACCGGCATAAACTGTGGACACAAACCTTCCGATACAGCTTTGCCTTTTCGATAGAGATATAAGACGTGAAGGCATTTTCCCCAATGAAATGGGTTTAAACTTTAAAGGTTTTTTAACTAGAAGATGTTGTACTAGAACTTGATGCTTACCGAAAGTTGTTCACATGTCTCAAGTAACTTCGTCAAAGTCTCACTAGCTGTAAGTGGCCCACTTGTAGTTAAATACCTTGAAATACCTAAACTAGAAATCTTTATGCTTCTCAGCGGTAGCTAGGTATTGATTTTAGACACATAGTTTCATGGTGAAATTTTTTTAGAATTCTTTGTAGACTCCGATTCTGGTGGACCCGCCCTAATATACATACTTGATCAGCATCAATAAGAAATGGTAAGAGCAAGAGATCTCAAATTTGGAATTTGGAATTCTTACTTTAAATTGAGAAAAATCTTTTATGGGTAGATTTTCGGATCTTAGTTATGTATATAAAGTAATCTGTTTGGTAGCTAACAGATGAACCATAGTACCTTCAATACAGTTCGTGGGCATCACATTTAAAAGTTATCAATTATATGGAAATATTGGAAGGCACAAGGTAAATTATAGTCGGGCTTGACCGACATTCTTACTTGTTTTTATAATCGATTTAGTTTTTTAGGCTTATAATCTTATACGAGGGTGATTCAATAAGCCACAAAGCCGCAAGAATTTCTCTCGTCTTTCGTCATTCATGGGTCATATTCTCATCAAATCGGATTATCAAAGAGTACAGCGTTTGAAACCAAGGTTGGAAATTATGAAATAAAATGTAATATATCAAATAAATATCGCGGAGTGTGACTACTATTAGACCAATAATAACTAGAACCAACCATAAATTATATCCATATGTCATGGAACCAATGTCAAATTGATATTAGAGTTATTAAAATGAATCATAACCTAGGTTAGGTTAGGTTGGGATTCTCATATTTCTTCACTTAGGCCAATGAAGGCCTGTTATGTTACCATCTAACCATTTCTTCGCTGTCATCGTAGAGGGAGGATCTTCCCAACCATATAAGCTTGGTATGGAGATACTTGTGAAAAGAGTGCGAAATCTCTGCACATTATTTCGTCGATAGCAAGTATAATGCGAAATAAGGCGCATATCTCTAGTTATATATAAACCCGCCTCTAGTTGTCTCGTTTACAAATTGAATTTGGAGTGAAAATTTAAATTAATATACAGCAAATAGTTATGTTTGCCTCGAATGCTACAGTAGTTGCTACAATATAGTAGCTTTATATGATTTGCACATAGTAAGGATCCAAGAGGGGGCACATATAAAACGTAAATAAATAAATCGATTTTAGGTCGTTAAGCCCCATACGGACATCCGAAGTAGCGAGAAGTTTCATACAAAAATTGAGGGAAGAAGAAGCAGAAGTTAACACTTCGCCACTTGAACTTTTTGCAAGTACGGAGATAAGAATTTGAACGTCACCCTTAACAGTCAATGTAACGCTTAACAGCACATTTGTGGAGACTATGTAAAGTGGCTGTGGGCCTTATTGTGCTTTGAGCAGCTGAAGCAGCATTGAGAATGCACCTTGTTAAGTCACTCTGCGCATCGATCATCTGGAGTGCATTAAGCTAAAGTGAACTAAAAAATAATAATAAAAAAGAAAACGGCAGAAAAGCAAAAACGAAAGAGTCGCTTGGAAATGTTTTTACATGATGAAAAAATTTCTTTAATTTTGGCGGTGAAAGAGCGGGATGTCATTTGGGATCTTTCCCATTCCGACATTCGGACTTAAACTTTGTAATCAAGGCTTGGGGAGAAGTGGCCACGAAGGTATGTACATATGTGAAAAATTAACACTTTGACCAATTCGACTAAAACTTGTACCAATATGTTACAGTGGCTGATTGCCGAAAAGGCTTTAAGTCTTTGCGGGAGAGCTATCGCTATCATAGTGCCGGTGGTGAGCCAATAGATAGCCCTTCATTTATGGACAATGTGAACACTGATTGGGAATTCAACGCATTAATGTCGTTTCTGCCGAATGTCTCATCAAAGCGCAGGTAAGCCGATGAATAATATTTTTGTAAATTAATTTAATGAAAGATTCATTATTTTACAGGACATTTCAAACGGATCCCTTGCTTCCTGCTGAGTGCCTGGACATTTCTGCTGTGGATAAAGAAGAGTGCATTTCTGCGTCTATGCTGTCGTCAACTCAGATGGGAGACAGCATCGAAGTTGGGGCCACAACCAGCCGTTACTCCTACGTAATTAACTGAATCTTTAAGTGATATTTCAAATCAAAGCATCTACTTTATTCATCTTATAGAAAAGGCGTCGCAATATGTCGGAGAAGCCTGAGGACAAAAACAAATTGATGGGTGCAATTTCCCAGATTATGGAATACCAAAAGGGGCTAATGGAAGAGCCTAGTTCCAAATTGCAACACCCGGAAATGTACGTCTACTGGGATAGCATTACTAAAGAATTTTATCCATTATTTATCCATTTTTTAATTGTAAACAATTTCACTTGTCATCAAAACAAAAAACAGATGATCGAGAAGTGTGACCCACCGCCAGTAAAACTAAAAAAAAACCACAAACTTAAATTTTCGGGCAAATTTTTACTTAAGTCTGGTCACGCTACTCTTACGTTCCACGATGACGAAACATATGACAAAGTTAGCTAAATTACGAACGTCGGATGTCCGTATGGGGCTTTAGGGCGACAACGAAGTTCGACTATTGAGAAGTTTTGTTTCGACATTCGGAATCGACGTCATCAGCCATCTTGTACGAGGAGCTATGGTTTCTGTAAAACCTAACACAAGGCAAAAAAAATTAGATTTTTTCCAGTATGTTAAAGGGTCGGTGTCGATTCTAGATGATTTGAGAAATGGCCCATCATGTTAAGGATTTTTAGTAATTTGTGCTTAAAGATACATAAAATGCCTTAATTGACTCTTTTTAGACGTGTTTTGTGGAGAACCTATACTTTTGTTTTGACTTTCTTTGATATTATCGGAAGGATAATATCTTTAACTTTGAAATAAACTATCTCAAACATTTCTACGATTTTTTCCAATGAAGATATACCATTTTTAGTGAATGTATCCGAGCTCACAAAAACCCAATATATTTTTGCTGCTCCAAAGTATGAAATTTTCATTGAAATTCTATACAAATTACTAGCTGGTTGGACTGTTTCTGCAAGGAATACTTTTGTGCAGTAGACAGTTTTCTATGACAGTAGAGTCTATGTATTCAAAATGGTATATCGTCGCTTGAAAAAATCGTACAATTCTTTGGAATAATTTATTTTAAAGTTAAGAAATAGTTATTTACGATATCAAAATTATAATACACAAAACAAAAGTATAGGTTCCCGACAAAACGCGTCTGAAATGGGTCAAAATAGGCTTTAAGATCGAATTACTAAAAATCTCGATGTGATGGACCATTTCTGAAAACAGATTTGTGTTCAGCACACGAAAATTATCTAGAATCACCACCAACCCTTCAATATACTGAACCTTGTACATATGAAACCCTCTTTGATCAGCAAGTTTGGCAAAAGTCTCCCTGAGATGCGTTTGCTTTCACTTTTGGCGTGCTACGGCAGCGAAGCTGTCGTTCAATGAAGCCCAAGCCATTAAGCACTGATCTCCTAGAAAAGCAATCAATTTTGAATAACATAATTGAACCCCATAATTACTTTACTTACCTTAGTTGCCAAGGGCAGCACCTAAACTTGCCCAAAACGCTTTTCTTTATTATTTTTAACGGTTTGCACACTCATTTTGATTCATTTAATTTTCTCTCGCCACACACTAGTGTATGCAAACACTCGTGATTACGAAAAATATAGTTTACATATATATCACACCTTCGAAACAATCACTTATCGATAGACTATCGAGTGATATGTTGACATCGGGTGGCAAGGCTGTGAGATCGATGTGACAACTCACGAAACAGCATACTGAGAAAGCCGACCGAAATCATTTTTTTGATATAAAGTTTTCGATTTCGCGGGTATTTTGTAACAAGCTTTAAAAAGTAGCACGAATTTAAGCAGAGGGGCACGATCTAATTTAGAGATGTCTGACAGATGGATTAGGAAAGGACTACCTAAAAATGTAAGTCGCCTTCTGCTGAGAGCTGGACAATAACAGTCTCCTCCTCATCAACTGAATTACACCTTCTACCGAAGTCATTGTGATGCCGAGCCAAGCGGCGTGTCTTCCTATGAGGCTGTGTCCAGTGTGGGCCGCTACTAATAGGGAAATGTTCACTCTTTCTTGGCGGAGTAGCACGGTAGATTCTTATACTCTGTACCAAAGGTACACAGAGTATATTAAGTTTGTGCAATAGTATGTAACAGGGTGAAGGAATCATTTCCGACCCTATAAAGTATATAGTATATAAGTATATATATAAGTATATATAAGTATATTCTTGATCAGGCGAGTCGATATAGCCATGTCCGTCTGTCTGGACGCACAGATCTCAGAGATGGTAAGAGATAGAGGTTTGATATGTATGGGACATAAACTTCTTATACTTGCAGGCAGATCAAATTCCCTCCCGCCGCCGCAGTTTGGAAAAATCGTCATATCTCCCACAGTTTTTTTGATATATGGTTCGTAGCTTTTAAACATAAATAGTAAAAAAGATTATTTACCGATTTGCAGAAAAAATGAGAAAGATCCGATGCATTATACTCAAGCTATGACCAAAAGAAAGTTACTTCCCCAGCTCTGGCAGCAATAGCGTCATCTATTGGTCAGTTTTAAAAATCCCTCATTGTTCAATACAAGTAGTGCCGCCATCTGTTGTTCAGCAGCTCTGCTTTCAGCAGCTACTCCAAGTACACGGCTTTCTTACTTGTTTTATTGGCGAAAGTTTTGAATTCTGAATAAAATAAAGAACAGGCTATAAAATTGATATGACAGTCGTAAATAGCACCAACAACTCCTGGAATCCCCCTTGAAATTTGTTGAAAATTTGTTTTAAATGAACTGCAATACTTGCACTTTGTCAAACTACCGGATTGCATGTTTGAATTCTACACTTGAATGCTTTTAGTGGAGGCAGCTTAACCAAATACTCAAAATAAACAAAAAATAACAAATCAATGTCAGTTTTATTAAAATAAAGCCTTTAATTTTGTATAAAACTTAAGTTTAAGTCACGCTGCTTCATTAGCCAAAATGTTTGCCCTCAAAGAATAAAAGATTATTCAAAGTTTTCACACAGTACACAAATGGATGGGTGGCAAAGAAATGTTTGCGCTTAACACCAAACACGGGCATAATACGAAATGCTGCGAAATGTTGAAAAGAAAAACAATACCTTCAATATACTTTAACAAATTTATATATTTAACAAAGATTTACATGCTCGATTAGTACAACAATCATCAGTTTATAAAAGTAAAGTTAAGGTTTTAGTAGTTTGCCCGCAAAGAGAACAGTTTTATTGCTATTGATAATAGACAAATAAAACGGATGATCAGCAAAGAAATGTTCGAGATTCCGAGGAGCAGGAGCCGATAGTAATTTAAAAACCATAGCTATACACATAAAAGGGAAAAGAATCCAATAAATAAACATTCAGCTTTATTAAATATATAATTTACATGCAGGGTTAGTATGAACATGTTGGTATCAGATCATTCATTATGAGTGCAGTCTTTAGTTCAAGCCCTTAGTAGCTTGCCAGCAAAGAGCACTGTCTGCTGTCTATTGATTATATAATAACTGAATGGATGCTCGGCATGGAAGCGTATGGGTTCCGGTATAAACATGGGCATAGAGCACATAACAACTGCCATAGCTAGACGAAAAATAAAAGACAAGACCTTAGGTGATTAGAACGAGGCAGGTTCGAGATGTATTATGTGGATTAGAGTTAAGATTAGAAAATGAATTAAAAATGAATGTGGGTGTAATACTTTCTCATGCTTTAACTAGCTGGCCGGCAAAGAGCACAGCATTTCCTCTGGAGGTAATATAGTAGAGGAAGGGATGATCTGCCCAAAAAATCATTGGTTCCGGTTCAGGAGAGCTACACATATCGAGGCACATAGCCATGGCTGCATAAGAAATACTTATGGTTAAAATTATGCTAGTATTTGGGGGGTTAAACATGACCAGAAATGAAGGTGAAATACATTGATTAGGGATGTCTATGAAACAGAAATGGAAACTAGATTTATATTCCAAAAATAAAAACCTTTTTTAAAATCTAAGTTCCAAGCAATCGTTCCTATGATATAGTTAACAGATTTGCATCAAAATGCAACTTTATTAAACTAAAACATATTGATGACAGTTAAATATTTAGGCTTCGATTATGCGGAATTGGTAAGTATGAGCTGTGGTTTCTTAGAATTGCCATCAAGATTTTGAATTTAAAATCCGAAAACACACATTTTACTATTCCGATTCCTCAAGATTTGATCGAAATCGAAAACGGGAACAGGCCTGATAGTCATATAATTGTATACAATCTTTGAAAAGTAATAAGTAGACATGGGATTTTAAGCACTTTTTTGAAAATTTGGATTTTTACTAATTTAATAACCCACTTTACATTGAAAACTGCATATTTAATATATGCAAACAAATATGCAAAATATGTAATTGTATAAAAAATGTATAAAAATGGCGACGGTTGTAAACCGCGCAAATGTAAGGTGTACCTTGAAAGTTCTTAAATATTGGGAAATTTCTAAATTGTTCATTAATTTCAGATTTTTAGGAAGATTTTATGGACGGCTAGAGTACACGGGTAAATAAAGGAGATGTGGAACAAACGGTTAAAAAAATCGTGAAATTTCAAAAATTCTCATTTGAGTTTAGATTATGATAAAGAATACCCTTCCGGCGGGAAAATAGGAGGAGTAGATCAAGCAAGTCGCGAAATTTGCCAAATACTCAAAGGACCTAAGATAATTATGAAGCTTGGATAGATGGCAATTGAAGACGCGTCCATAAGAGGCTTAGACCAAAAAGCGCGAAATTTGTCAAAGTTTGACAAACATTATTATGAAGGTTTTATGGACGGCAATGTAGACGGGTGTAGGGGTAGCAGGTGTAGATCAAAAGGTTAAAAGAGTCGCGAAATTTGCCAATTTTTCATGACCAAAGATTATTATGAAGATTTTATAGACGGCAATAGTAGACGGTTAAATATAGGAAGTGTAGACCGAACTGTCAAAAAAATCGTGAAATTTTCAATATTATTTTAAGAGTTTAGATTTTTCGCGAAATTTGCAAAATTTTATGAGTTTTGGGAATCATTAACATGATGGCAATTGTGGACTCGTAAATGGTTAAGTCCAACGGATTAAAAAGTTGCAAAATTTACAAAAACTTTGCATGAGTTAGATTATAATGTAGACAGGTAATTTGACGGGTCAAGATCAAGCGGTCCAAAAATCCGGATCTATACTAAATTTTATTAGATCAGATTATCATGAAGATTTAATAGTTGGAAATTTTAAAGAAATTTTAACATTTGCAAAGTTCTTATGAGTTTAGATTGACACGAAGACGGGTATATAGAAGGTGAAGATCAAACGGACCAAAAACTCATGAAATTTGAAAATAAAATTTATGAATTTAGATTATCATGAAGATTTGATAGATGGCAATTGTCTATTAAGCTTCTCTTCTTCGTACTGTGTTTAAAATTCGAAAGGAGGCGCAGCAACGCACGCCGTGTGCCTGCTATGTAAATATGTATTGCAAATCAGTTTGATGGCAAATCTTTTAGCCATTTTAAAATTAAAAGTGTGTGTTATTAATTGATTGCAAGTTGAATTGGTGACGTTGATTTACAAGTTCCAACAGATTTGCAACAAAATCAGAAAATAGTTCTGAATCATTATGTAATTTCATAAAAAAAAGGTTTTTGCATATTTTGCATATTTTTGTATGCAAATATGTAGTTTGTGCAAAATTTTTATTAGCGGACTTAGATCATTGATCAATAAAATTAGGATGTGTGCAATCAGAACTTAAGTCGAATATGCGGCTCAAAATATGCAAACATGCAAAACGTTTTCATTGAAAACATAAAAAGTTTGTAAGGAAACCCCAATCAAGACTATAAACAGTGTAAACTACCAATTTAATTTCGAAGAAGATTACTTGTAAGAAACTTAATATTTGTATGATGATATCGCTCACTTACTTCAAGACTGGCAGAACTCAAAAAGTACAATTATTGACTTAATGATGCAGAAATATTCTCTGTATCGTATTCTATATTGTGTACAATTTTCATGTTGTACTTATTATACTTATCATGTGAGATGAAAATATGTTGCTATTTCATTTTACAGTTTCATTTTCATGTTATGTTTTCGATATGGCTTAAAGATCCTTCCTAAGTGAGCGAAATGTTTAACTTTGATACCATTTTGGAAAAACTTAAAAAAAGTTTCACAGTTGAGATGTAAAGTGATTGATGTAAAATGCACCTCCGATAAACATACAAAAAATTCCCAAAAAAATTTCAAATTAAATAAAATACTAAATAGCTGACTTTATTAATACCCGTTTTGCTTAAATTTAAAATATTTATTTATCATTAATCTAAAGTTCATCATGCTCGTTGTTGCCATCTGCAGCACAGGATGCGGAATAAGAACCAACATCCAGCCGCACAATCGAGCCCCAGAATAATGGTGAATTCTCTTGATGGACCAGAGCATAGATAAATGGATGATCGGCATGGAACTTAATTGGTTCGGTCAAATGGACAAGACTGCGTTTCTTACGCACCACCATGCCTGGTAAAAAGACAACACAAGAGACACAACATGAGTATGAGAAGTCCATGCAGAAGATGAAGATGAAGTATGCAGAGATGAGAGTACAAAGAATCTCTGTGTACATACCAGTGGCTGCAGCCGCCTCCGTTCCCTCTTCATTCACATCGATAAACGCCTTGTGTATTATAGCCGAGACTTTGAGTTGTTCCGAACTTTGGAGCATGCCACCAAATTCGGCTTCATTGGAGAACATGCGAGACATGCCCAACTAGAGGAAGATAGGATAGTAAGAATTTATTAGAAATGTTCTAAGTGTTTATATCAATTTCATCAGTTTACAATTGTTTTTGACAAGCATTTCCTATGAAAAACTGACCCATGAGCTCGAAAATTAGGTTCAAAATTCGTTACAAATCGATAAGGAGTTTCTCATTGTTTCTTTTTACAAAGAGAAAATTTTTACTTCTATGATGATAAGGCTGGAATATCACTTTCAAGCTTAAAGGACAATTGTAGATACAATTTTTCTTCTTTGAGAAAAAGTCGGTGGTGTAAGTAAGTCAGAGTAGGCTCAGATGAAACATAGCAGCAAATTTTGTCGATTGAGGGAAAATTGCCCGTAAAATCAGGTATGCAAACTGATTCTGAACCGAACCGAAGCGTTTTTTGCACTCGTAAACTGAACCGGGTGTTTTAAATAATGCTGAACCTAACCAAAAACCGAAAATTAATATGTTTCGGTTCGGTTCAATTTAGCTGGGTTTTGATTTACTGGCGAATAGTGAACAAAATCTCAGCATTTTGCTTAAAAATATAACTAAAAAGCAAGAAAAGTTACAAAAAAGCTAAGAACCAAAATTTTAATAAGCCAAATCTTGATTGGGCTATCCGTTGGGGGTCAACTTACTCAATGTTCATGTTGTATACGATATTAATTTAAAATTTCAAAATATGAACCCAACTGCTAGGGATTTTTTCTATGGCTGGCAGACATCCAAAATTAAGATTCAAATATGAGAGGACTATACAGCTTAGAATTTTTCAACGCATTGGAAAAAAGAGGTGCGTCATTGTTATCATGTCCGCCTATTTTTGCAGATTCCAGGAATTAAACTTGCTATCAGAAGAAGGAACACAGGTGGCTAAACATCAACAAAATCCAAAACGTTAGTGAAAGCATAACGGATAGTTCTTTGAACTCCATAATTAAAGACGAGTTGGAAATGCCTGCCAAAAAAACTCATTAATAGGGTTTAATTTCCATGAAAAAGTAATATATCGATTGTTAATTGCATCGAAAGATGCATAAAGATATTTTAAATTATTGGAATATTTATCAGGAAAATCAACTTAAGCAATTAGTTCGAATCGCTTAAGCAGTTCCCGCCACACAAGAGTCAGTAGAACGAGCATTCCTTACATTGAAATTGTAATTGACAATGTCAATGAAAATATACTAGAAAATATATTATTATTAAGTCTTTACTAGAATTTCATCATATTGAAGTTAATTTAACTTATTTTAAATCTATTTTATTCCATGTTGTTTTGAAATTCTCATTAACAAGTATAATGAAACTTATTAAATGGAAATGTCATCATGAAATAGAAAAGATCTCGTTATCTTATCAAAGTAAATTATAAGTTTATTAAAAATGAAATGTTGATTTTATAATAATAACTGAAAACTTAATTTTATGTTAATGAATACTCTGAATACTTATATCAAAAATATTTTTCTTTAGTTTAATAAATGAATAAATGAAAAAACGAACCGAATGGAATCGCGTTTCAGTAAGACCAAAAAACCATGCAATGAACCGAGCCGGTGGTTTTAAAAAACTGTGTAAGCCACTGAACCGTACCAGTCCTTATTTTTGAGCGGCTTGCGTCCCTGCTTCAAATAGAAAGTGTATTACAGCCTTAAAGTTTCTGTTCAGACAATTTTGAAAACCGACTTCTTAGAGCAATTCCCACTGAATGTTTGCCGAAGTCATGCATCACCTGAGTGTCAGAGAGAGACTGTCATATTTTCCGTACTCTCTGCTTGGGCAACCCTGCTTATGCAACTTATGCAATGTTTCCTTTAAGACTTGCAAAAAATTTCAATTATCCTTCAACATATTTTATGATCAGTAAAAATTTTATTTTTTTCGAATTTTTTTCTTGGAAAATACACAGAAAAACTAAATGCCAGCTAAACTTAAGCTCAAAAAAATTGATTTAATCTCAAGCTTCATATTGAAATTTTAAGTACGAGTTGTAATTGATTTTGAATCAAGTACAAAAGGATTGGAACAATCCTAAAAGGCTTGTATCAATCCAAAAATGCTCAATTCAAGTACGGATCCTACTTGAGAATCAAATGATGCTGACTCCAGATTGAAGTAAGTACGGACATGCGAAAGCAATATGAAACCGACTGCAAGTTCCCCAAGCTTAGAGAGAAAATGTCTCTCACTAATAAAATCAGGCTATTGGGTACACAACAGAGAAGTGCAAAAATCACTTTTTCCACTCCAACACTTATGTGTTCGATCGAACAGAACTCAGCGCGAAATTCCAGAGCAGGCATGCCCAAAAGCAGCATTCGACAGAGCACTCAACAATACTCACAAAGATAAGCACCAATACCAATAATGAAATCGTTCTTGGTCAGTTTGCTTGCGCTCACAAACACCAATCAAAGAAGAGAACAAAACCGGTTTTTGTTCTACGCGTCGCATACACACGAAATCGTTAGCGTGTGTGTCGTTTTGTATGCCTCGCGCCCTGCATGTATACGATCATTGATTTCCCATATTTGGTGCAATTACAATAACAAAACGTACCCAAAGAGTATACGGCTGGGGATCGCTGTTCCAGAGCATTGTTTTCTCTCTCTCTTTTTCCATATCTGTCAGCAGCGCGGTCTCAGCCTATGAGTCTGGGCAAGAGTTTTTTCAATCAATCGTCGTTGAGCCAAGCGAACAAAACACCCGAACTGATTGGATTATAATCAGAGTACCAACAATAGGATTGAATAAAACTTATCGCCGAACATGTTGTGTATGCAAGTTTGATGAAAAGAGCGCAAAGCCAGTTTCCCAGTAAACATTTTATGAAATTTCTGATCACACTCGAGTCTTTTTCGAGTTCTCGGTCTGTTTGTGTGTTGTTTTCTGATCATAAATGATACTTTTGTCGGGAGAAAATGGTACCCTAGCCGCGACTCTCCATGAAGAGTCTTTTTTAACCCGTTTTTCTGATCAGTTTCGACTCATTTTCGAGTCATTTGCGAGTCTTTTCGAGTCGTTTTTTAATGAATCACGTTTTAAACAAATGCATGAGTCATATTCGAGTCTTTATTAAATCGCACATGAAACTAATCTCTTTTTATACTCTGTACCGAAGGTACATAGAGTATATTAAGTTTGTGCAAAAGTATGTAACAGGGAGAAGGAATCATTTCCGACCCTATAAAGTATATATATTATTGATCAGCATCAACAGCCGAGTCGATATAGCCATGTCCGTCTGTCCGTCCGTCCGTATGAACGAAGAGATCTCAGAGATGGCAAGAGATAGAGGTTTGACATGTATAGGACATATATTTCTTATACTTGCAGGCAGATCAAGTTTATTTTCAATTTTTGCCACGCCCCCTCACGCCCCCGCAATTTGGAAAAAACGTCATATCTCCTACAGATTTGATGATAGATGGTTCGTACTTTCTAGAGATATCTAGTACTCAAAATTATTTATCGATTTGCTGAAGGAATGATAAGGATCGGATGAACGATACTCAAGTTATGAGCAAAAAACGGTCATTTAACACCCACCACCCACCCCACCCATAACCTAAGCATTGCGTTCAGCAGAAGCAATCTTAGTGAGAGAGAGAGAGAGAGAGAGAGAGAGAGAGAGAGAGACTTAGAGAGCGCACTGCGTTGTGTGTTAACTGGCCGTTTGACTCGTGACCAAATTCGAGCTGCGACATTAAGGGTGCAGAGTATGTTATAGTCGGGCTTGACCGACTTTCTTTCTTGTTAATCATTAAATAAGCTCGAAAAAGACTCACCAAGGTGAGGAATCACCTAATGATCTTCTAAATGCTAGGTGGGTTATTCGGGTGTTGATTATGTATGAGCGTTTTGCAATCGAACGAAGCCGTTCTCTGCTACACACATATACACAATTTTTTCTGTCAACTTAGGGTTGCTTTGCGATTTTTTGCACATATGTGGCGTGAAATTCCTGGGCTTAACCGACTTCTGACATCGACTTAACCGAGCTTCTTTCATCCTTGTGGCTTGTGTGTTTTTAATTTTCGCTGAAGAGAACGGGACAAAGCTTGAAATAAAATCGGTAAATAACCTTCATAGCTTCTAACTCATTGCCGATTGATCATTTAATAGGAAATTCAATTCGCTTTCAAGGTAAAATAATTTAAAAATCCACAAATCAGAACTGAAATTATACAAATTTATTGGATAGATACGAATTTCGTCTCACTTGAGCTTGCGAGCTTTTCATTCTACGCGAAGCTTTCTTTATGTTAGCTGAGAGTGGTCGCAAATAATGAAAGCTACAAACGCAAGAAATGTTAGCTGAAAAAGAGAGCACTGTCCGAACCTGCCGTTCTCTATGATGTGACTAACAAGGTAAAGCGCTCAGCCTTAAATTCACAACTAAGAGCTCATTCACATAACCTTTCGCTACAAATAACTACACATTGGAGAATTGAGAACTCCCCTTGTGAGTTTTCCTTATTTTGACTCAGTATCCCTGATTTAACATAATTTTTCTGGCTCAGCGGTAAGTTTTACATTTTAACGAAAGTTCATAATTTTCTCTCACCTGCTTAAACACCTCCGTCAGTTCCACCTGGAATTCGGCCTTGAATTTGGGCAATTTAACTAGCACCTGAGTTTTGTACAGCTTCTCTGTAATCTCAGCCAACGGCTTGGTTCTCAGTTTCTCCTCCAGTTGTGGCAATCCGGTTTTGCTTCTGGGCAATATCACCAGCATGGACAAATCGGAATCCTTATAGGGCAATTCCAAGGCTGTAGCATCCAGTTCGGGCAAGTCTGCATAACGGAAGCTAGCCTTTAAGTTCATCATGGGTACATTTACACTCTTTGCATCATTTAAATGGAAAGGCTCTGGTCGGGTGGCATGCTTGGGGAACTGATGCACCCAATTGCCCTTAAAATGTATGGCATTCACCAGCACCAGCCTGGAATTGGCATCCAAAGCACTGGGTGGTACCAAATCTTTGATCAGATTATTGGTTTTCTGCTCCACCCACTGGTTAATGGTGGCCGCTGCCTGAGCATTATTCGAGAAATCCACATTCTCAGCCGCTGAGAGAAATTGTTGAGTCAGCAGCTTGTTGAACTCATCGCGTAGGTTGTAACCTTGCATCACATAGATCTTGTTGGCAATACGCAAAATCTCACTCTTCTCGTAGTGGGCCAACACTTGATGGAAACTTTCGGCTATCTTTTGTGTATCAGTGGACACCAGACCCAGACCTTGATCCAATTCTGTGGCAGTTTTTCCACCAGCGCCCAGGCGAGCCATGGCCGCACAGGTTTGTATGGAGAAGGGTGAGAAGACCACATTCTCTTGGGGTTTCAACTGCGACAGCTGACTGTACACATTGATGGAGAAAATGGCCAGCCGGCGAGAGAACTCCAGTTCCGCAGCAGGGTCTCCGGCGGGCATGATGTCAAAGAGCTGAGCTTGAGACGACTGGAGAGAAAGTAGCAAGAGCAGCCAGCCAACTGAAAAATGGGTAAGGGATTAGCTTGGATTTCATAAATTTATATAATTGCCACAGAGTGAGTCACCTCGACCGATGTTCGTCAATAGAACGCCCTGTTTTGCCGTTTCGATGTTGATTTACTCGACAGGCTTATCACACGAATAATTGTTGTCGCGATTGCAGTAAATTGTTAATGGCAACAAATTTCTTCTGCTATTTGTTAAATATATTTTCCAAAGTAAGCGAAAGCAAAACAACCAACTGCATTGGTCTCTGAGCAGCAACTAAATGTTTGCCTTTGCTCAGTTTATGTTTTATATTATTGTGTATCCACACACACACACGGACACTCAACAGGTTTCTCTTCATATCTATTTATAAGAGCGAATGCTCTTCACTTTCCGTTGCTCTTTAGAAATGGCATTTCTCTTGATTTCCACTTACCTGGCAATTTCCAAGGTTTGTGCATTCTTTTGCTGCGGTTAATTACTTTTTACAAAACAATTACAATAAATAGACAACTGATTGCCTTCCAAGTGCGTTCTAGACTGTGTTGTCTCTCCACGGCAATTTTTTTTAAAATTCAGTTTCACTTTACTCTTATCAACAAAACGAAGCTTGACTTGGTAATTAAAATAATACGGGGAATTTTTGAGTTTACTGATAAGAAGTGTTTTGTGTATTCACGCCATTTGGGGTCGCAATTTCTTTCAAGAATGTTGATTAGAGTTCAGCATTTTAAAGCATTCAGAGTTTTGTAGAAACTCAATAAAAATATCTGTAAGTTTAAGATTTAAGTCAATTTTTATTTGTATTCAGGCACAGCATTTTTTTTGTCTCAATTTTTGCTTAAGTTTGACAAACACAATCCGTATCTTCATCTGAATTGAGAGCACCCAATAATTTGCCTACGAAAAGCCCTCCATATTGTCCATCGTTTATGGCATAATAGAAGGGTCTGTTGGCATAGAATAACTTTGGCTGCTGTTCTGGAGCTGACATACTTCTGGCCGTAATAACCGCAGCTAAATATATAAATAAACATAGAATCAAGCCAAAACAAAATTTGATTAATTTCTACACTGAGAAAAAATCAATCTAAACCCAAGATTATAATCTTGAAACGAGGAGAAACGGTGTCAGAATTTTATAGAAGAAGATTATATTCCCAATTTAAATCGTAAACCAACAATATTGAATTAAGATTGTTTATACTCGACTTTAAGGTGAAACAATCTCATTTTTATACTCTGTACCGAAGGTACATAGAGTATATTAAGTTTGTGCAAAAGTATGTAACAGGGAGAAGGAATCATTTCCGACCCTATAAAGTATATATATTCTTGATCAGCATCAACAGCCGAGTCGATATAGCCATGTCCGTCTGTCCGTCCGTCCGTCCGTCCGTCCGTATGAACGAAGAGATCTCAGAGATGGTAAGAGATAGAGGTTTGACATGTATGGGACATATATTTCTTATACTTGCAGGCAGATCAAGTTTATTTTCAATTTTTGCCACGCCTCCTCCCGCCCCCGCAATTTGGAAAAAACGTCATATCTCCTACAGTTTTGAAGATAGATCGTTCGTACCTTTTAGAGATACCTTGTAAATAAAATTATTTATCGATTTGCTGAAGGAATGATAAAGATCGGATGAACGATACTCAAGTTATGAGCAAAAAACGGCCAGTAAACACCCAGCACCACCCCACCCACCACCGCAGCATTCTATTGAACGTCAATCTTAGTGAGAGAGAGAGAGAGAGAGAGAGTGTAACTTAGAGATGAGCGCGTATAACTCGTGAGCAAATGCGAGCTGAGACGTTAAGGGTACAGAGTATGTTATAGTCGGGCTTGACCGACTTTCTTTCTTGTTTAATATGAAAGAAAAAGACAAAAATAAATGAAGCATTTAGATTTTTAGGTGATGGGGTGGGGGGGGAAAGGGTGGTGTGATTTGGTTGGTTTAGTTAGTTGTTTTAGTAATTAACATTTTCTTCTTTCTGAAAAACTTATATAAACTGTAAATTATTAATCCGCCGATACTTGGACTTGAGCTCTATACCTTCTGCGCACTGAAACACTGACACCACCGCTTTACCATCAACGTCAACTGTTAGGCCCAACCAGTTGCAGTATAAGATCAGAGATTTTCGCAGTCTGAGCTCTTATACTGCAACTAGCTGCGCTTAACAATTGACCCCCTACGGCAAAATCGACTAATCGGTCGTGCCAATGTGTTATTGAACGAAGAGGTCGTGGTTCGAATCCCAGGAGGAGGGGTGGTTTGTTTTTTTTTTAGCAAAATAAATCGATATACATACACACCTGATCATATCACCTGATCATAACACCTTTGTCACACTGTGACAAAGAGTTGAAAGAGGGGCTGCCCCGTATATCAAAGCTTTTCTATAAATTGCGAGTCCACCACACATTTCGTCTGATCATAATAATAGGTACTCCGTTTCTCACAAGTATCAAGTGAATAATTTTGTAATCAGCGATCTTTTGGTCGGTAACTGAAGGTAAATTAAGTATAGCTCCTGTCAATACAGAGAATTATATAATTATTTTTTTTAGAAAAAATGGGTCGAAATTCTCATTGTACTAAAGAAGAAGCTCGATTGGTTCTTAGTCTGAGAAAAGAAGGCAAATCTTTACGAGCCATCGCCAAATTAATGATCAGGTCTCATAATTTTGTTAAAAATGCATTAGAAAGAAAACCAAGACAGGAAACCCGTGGAAGGCCACAAAAAACAACAGAAACCCTTGACCACTACTTAGTAACTTTGGGCAAAAAGGACCCATTTAAGTCATCGAAGGCTATTGCAGCCGAAATTGGGAATTCAGTTAGTGCTCCAACTATCCGAAGACGACTACAAGATGCCAACCTACCAGGAAGAATTGCCAGAAAAGTCCCACTTATGCGCAAAAAAAAATATCACCATGTGCCTCATGGTTTGCAAGGGACCGCAAAGACTGGGTAGGATGCACCGGGGAGAAAAAATGGAGAGACATATTAGGGAGCGATGAAACCAAGATTAATTTGTTTGGGAATGACTGTGAAAGGAATGTTCGACGCCCTAATGGAAAGGAATTCCATCCACGGTTTACAAAAAAAACAGTCATACATGGAGGTGGAAATATATTGGTATGGGGTTGCTTCTCCTGGTACGGCGTAGGTCCAATTTATCAGCCTACAAACAAAATGAATGCTGAAGAGTACAAATCCATATTGGAAACAGTTATGGTACCGTATGCTGAGGAAAATATGCCATTACGTTGGGTATTTCATCAAGAAAATGATCCTAAACACACATCAAGGCTGTTATCTAAATTTTTCGAGGAGCAAAAAGTTGACGTTCTAAAGTGGCCAAGCCAATCCCCCGACCTTAACCCCATTGAAAACTTGTGGGGAGACTTAAAAAATAAATTGGCAAAGCATTCATTTTCATATAAACAAAAATTATGGGAAGGTGTCCAAAAACTGTGGTATGAGACACCAGTAGAGACCTGCCAGACCCTTATTAAAAGTATGCCAAAAAGAACAGCAGTAGTGGCCAACAATAGAGGTGGATACACTGGATACTAAGTTAGGAAATACTAATTTACCTAAAACAAGAACACAAAATGGAAATTAAAATTTTTTTTCTTACCAACACATGAAGTGTACCTATTATTATGATCACACTGAAAACGTATCTGAAACACAAAATGATCTCTTTTATGTTATATTATTATTCTATGTTACAATTAAGCTTATTTTATTAAAAACAAATAGTTTAAAAACCAATGAGAACAAATTTTAAGTTTGAAACAATGAATAAAACTGTTTTTTGTTACCTTAAAGTCAGAGTTGATGTGTGTACCTATTAATATGATCTGGTGTGTATATCTATAATATCTGTTGATTTGTGTTGTTTATTAAGAATTATACTCACCATATAGACCTTGAGCTAGCCAGATGTAACTTTGACTATATTAAAAAAATTTTCAACTGAAACTTTATAGAAAACTGTAGGGTGGTTGATAAGTTGCGAGATTATAAAACTGGCTTTTAAGATTTCTAAGCTCATTTCAAGGTTTTTCAATCTTGTTTTTATAAGATTGCAAGGTTCTTGAAATCGAGATTTTCAATCTCGATTTTAGATTGATTTTTTTTTCTCTGTGTAAGCATCTCTTAAATATGTATATAAAAATGGAAATGCTTAAGTTTCGGTTAGAAGGCATGAACCTTTTTTAAAGCTAGGGCTTCAGTTTGTTTTTTAGACATGTTAATCCCTAGGATTTAGTTCGAACTTTAAAATATTCTGACGTTCATTTACAGAAAGTCGATACAAATTCGAGCACAATCTAAACAGAGAAAAACCAAGTAAGAAAGTCGGTCAAGCCCAACTGTAATATACTCTGTTATATAAAGGTACAGCTGCGTTGCGGCAGCGAACATTTTTTTGGTCATAACTTGAGTATCGTTCATCCGATCTTTATCATTTTTTCGGCAAATCAATAAATAATCTTGATTACTAAATATCTTTAGAGGGTACCAACCATCTATCTTTAAAACTGTGGCAGATATGAAGTTTTTTCCAAATTGCGGAGGCGGTAGGGTACGTGGCATAAATTGAAAATAAACTTGATCTGCCTGCAAGTATAAAAAAAATATGTCCCATACATGTCCAACCTCTATCTCTTACCATCTCTGAGATCTCTTCGTTCATACGGACGGACGGACAGACGGACAGACAGACAGACGGACAGACGGACATATATCGTATCGGCTGTTGATGCTGATCAAGAATATATATTCTTCATAGTGTCGGAAATGATTCCTTCTCCCTGTTACATACTTTTGCACAATCTTAATATACTCTATGTACCTTCAGTACAGAGTATAA
>JBAMBO010001961.1:0-122056 GCA_037044535.1 Lordiphosa magnipectinata
TTACATAAATACTAACACGAATGGCTAGAAAAACCTTCGAATGTCTATTTGATTTTATTTCTATTTCAGCACAAAGTATGGAAATAAGCCGTTGATTTGGCTACGCTGAATCGAGTCTCGCCATTTATTTTAGGGGTGGGAGCTTGTACGATAAGCGATCATCAATCGATTCTATCGATATCATGTAATAAGCCATCTCAAATATGTATGTATAATGGCGGCAATTTAAACAGAATGATGAAAGCGTACATTTTTTTTCAAATCAAGTGAAATTATTTGGGTTCAACCTTCAAAATCAAAGGCCAAGTGTACCATAAAGTAGGCTCATTGCTGCCAATGCCAAACAAACTACATAAATTTTTACAAATCTACTTTATGGGCGATGAGGACGTCAATCGTGTGGTTGAACGTTGCGGCAACAATAACCCCAATTCGCCTAACGCCAGGCGCATCGTTGGCGAGCTGGACTCCCTTTTGAATGACAAAATGAATTATTGAAATTCTTTAAATCACACATGCACGAACTGTAAAGTGACAATCAATCCTGATAAAACACCACTACGACGTTGCTGGAAGAACGGTTGGCGACCGCACAGCGACGAGAGAAATTGTGATTCGAAGAAGAAACAATAATCTGGACTACATCGCCTACACACACCGTTCATACGACGCTCTTTAATATCCGCTAATTTTCTGGAATGGACAAGACGGATATTGCATAAACATTAAACAACGTTACCACATGTAAATCATTCATTCAGAACAACGTTTGCTAACGTTTATACGAAAACCTCTAGAGATTTCTGGGACACACTCGATTATGTCGGTTAGAACAAGAACTGACAGATAATTTTGGCACAATCGATTTCAATTTGTCACACTAATTGGTTAATTTATTGACAATGATTCAAATTGATGGCAATGCCACCTTTTCTCAACTTAGCATCCAGTTGCTCACATGTCATTCACAAACATCTCTAAAAATAACTGACTTAAAATTAAAAGATAAACAAAAATTGTTTGTTGTGGATTTTGCGCATGCGTCGCTATCAGAGAACAAATCTCTTATACTAACACCCAAAAGAGATGATGCTGTGTCTGCTCTCTGCCTCTCAATTTGGCCTATAACCAGTATTATTATTCAGCCTCTGTTTACATTTCATATATACAACAAACAATGATGACAAAGCCGATTTTATGCTCTCAGTGCTGCTGCACCAAAACAGCTGATAAATGTGCTACGTGGAAAAGTGGGCGGGTGGGTTTGGCAACGCCTGGCAAACTTGCAACGTCATATGAATTTTATGCATGGGGGCCATAAAGTTGTCGAGAAATTCTTCAGGCAAGCTATTTAAAATTTAAATAACAATTTCAAAAAGCGCTCCATAATTCAGTGAGAATGACGATGAGAAACTTCAAAACATACAATGGCCATTGCCGTGGGAGAGGATGGGTTTCCTTTTTGGAAAAATTCTTGACAATAAAGCAAACTTTTCAACTGAGTCGAAACATTTGTAGCATGCCAGGAGAAAATATTTATTTCAGCTCGTATGTCACTTGAATGAGCGGGAGGCTTGCGGGAGGCAACGGCCATAAAAGTTTGGGCCATTTTTCAAATTTGTCGCGGTTGCCCATCCATTGAGTGGGCGTGGCATCAACTTTGATATTATCACAGTGCCAGTTTCCACGATTCACATGCGGATTCATTCAAGTGCCCGGCAAGTTAATGCCAGCTGAACAACCCCCGAACCTGGCGTAGAAACTTTCTGGTGGCGGGCCACGTTAAAAAAAATGATTAATGGCTATGTTATGGCCAACTGTGTGCGTCTGCGGTTATGACCTGACCAGAGCCTGAAAATATGTTAACGTTCTTTAAATCATCTTACAGGGTTTGAGGTCTTACTTGCGAGCGGGGGTTACCTTACAAATAATGGAGTGCAAAACTCATAAAACATTTTCGACTAATATGAAACTTTATTATGTGGTTGGAAATAAAGATGAACCCAAATGCAAAATTACACTGGACTCCATCTTAAAGCTATTTACAATCCAAGGGAAAAGAATTTGAGAAACTACTACAACAAAAGACAACAAAAATGAATACAGTTTTTTGTGCTCAGCCTCAGTTGCAGCTTAGACATACTCAAATAACAAGCCAAGGCATCGAGGCACCAAGACACTACTGCTTCTCCTCGCCCTCGAACAAAAAGCGCATTAAAGCAAAAGTATTTTTTGCTAGGATTTTGTTGCTACTCCAGCTCTGGTTGGGGAGGTATACTTAAGCCTTGGCTGGGTATCAACAAACAGTACTTACCAAATCGCTTGCCAAAGGAGTCAGACAACAATTCGGAGACTAGAGACTGGGGGGGCAGGTCAAGTTTATAAATTGCATATCGAATTTAGTAATTTTTCGGCATTGCGAGAATATCGTGCGTTGCCTGCAGCCACAAAGCACTTGCTCTGGTCTGTTCAGCTGAGTCATACGATGCCCGGACTGCCTCTAATCATGCGATCGCTGTTGTCTGCATTGTTGGCTACTGCATTATTCCCATACCAGGCACTCGCTGACAGGTTCTGGGCAGCACATTTTTCATTCTCATTTTCATTTAATATTTATGATTTATTTTGGTGCGGATGTTTGCTGGCTGTTTTCATATCGTTCGAGAATTTATGCTTTCCGCTTTGGCTGTCTCCTTTCTAATTTTTAAGCCCAACCTAAAGGTAGACAACAATTTCATGCGCCGCTGGGCAACGGCCATTCTAGTGAGAGTTATAGTTACATGGAGAAGTCACCGGGCCATTCACAAGGCTTATTATGCAAATGCCTGGACAACACACAGACACACAGCTGGACCGTAATAATAACAATTTCTCGTTTTCCATTGGCTGCGCACCGCATAGAAATGCAACTTTTTCAATTAGCCTTATCATAGCTAAGGCTAAATCTCCAGATCCAGCTCCAGCTACTGCCTTGGCTTTGGCTTCGATGAAGGATAATTGCCTAGGGGTTGCGGACCCGGGTAAAGTTTTTAAACATGCCATTGCCGGCTGACAGCTCAGTGCTCTGGGGGCTCATTGTTTGTTGAAAGCGCTTAAATGTTGCCTACACTTTGGTTACCTGGACTCCCCCATAATCGATATTTATTTATTTTGGCCATTAACCAAAAAAGACAACGGTAAAAGTTAGGCAGCATTGCTTGGGAGATTGAGTTGGATATTGGAATGGGATGAAGGAAAATGCTCTTACCATCTTAAAAATACTTTAAAGGTGATAAAAATAGCGTATAAGAAAACTTCGTCATACCCAAATTAGTAGACGGTATCGCTTAAAGAAAGCCGTTTCTTCTTATTTCGATTATTACATTCGTTTCTTAGTGTTCTCCATGCGTAAAATTAAAAAAAAAAGCTACTCCATTTCGTAGAAAGAACAAATTTTAAGTGTATTGGCTCCAAGTCAGGGATCGGCATTGAAAGCAGAGAGTATTTGTAAATCAGCAGAGGAACGTTGACCATGCGTTAAAGACTTTCAATAAACGAGCTTATTACAGCTGGCTGCGTCTGTAGCAGCCGAGCAAAAAAGAAAAACTTTTGAAAGATCTGTGCCTGTGGTCTGTTTTCAGCTGCCAGTGGCAACTTCTTGCCGACCACTGGAGAGAAAATCTCTGTTTTGACTGGCACGTTTTTCCACCCACAAAACGAAAAAACCTGACTGTCACCATTTTATACTTAGAAATTGTCAATAAGAACGAGTCGAATTTTCTTTTTTTTTCCCATGTGGATGTGGTGCAGAAAAATGACAAAATCCCATATAATGCGGACTCTTTTTGCCCTATTAGCATCCCCTCAACTTTCTTTAATGTAATTGAGCAAATCCTGCTGACAAGACTTTGGGATGTGGACTCTTTTGAGTCTACTCTTCTTTAGGATATTCGTCAAGCTTTCGATGGAGTCTTGCATGAGGAAGTGACTAATAAGTTGACGCCGATCCGAATAAGAAGAATCTTTGAATTCTTCTTGTCTCTTTTTTTTAGAAGGACAGAACTTTCTCCTTTAAAGAGAGTGAGACATCCCTGCAGTTCAACTCCTCAGTACTGAATTTATCAGTGCTGATTCAGACCTCAAAAGTTGGAATTGCTCTAACTCATTTCTGATTTCAGAACTGTTCCCAGTGCTACCCATGAAACCAACTCATGAATTCAGTGCTGAAATCATGCCTAGAAGAAGCGAAGGTCATGAAGTAGTAGACTGAAATGCATGTAAAGGCAGCCATGATTTCAGTAACAGCCCTTCCAAATCAGGGCTGGTTCCGTACTGAGCCGTACTGAAGGTATGCTCCTTGACACGTACAATTTGTGCTGCTCAGAAAAAAAAACCAGCTAAATTCAATCTCAAAGAAAATTTATTTGATCTCCATCTTCGGATTGAAACTCAAGTACGAGTCGTACCTAATTCAACTTGAAACAAGTATGAAAGGACTAGAACAATTCTAAAATTCTTCCATCAATCCGAAAAAGCTCATCTCAAGATTCGTACTTAGAAATCAAAATCCTGACTCGAGATTGAAGTAATTTCTCTTCCGACAGTAGAGACTCTCTTCCGATAGTGGAGACACTCTTCCGACAGTCGAGACTCTCTTCCGACAGTGGAGACTCTCCCGGCAGTGGAGACTCTCTTTCGACAGTGGCGACTCTCTTCCGACAGTGGATTCTCTCTTCAAGCAGTAAAGACACTCTTCGGACAATGGAGACTCCCTTCCGATAGTGGAGACTCTTTTCCGACAGTGCATACTCTCTTCTAGCAGTGTAGACTCTCTTCGGATAGGGGAGACTCCCTTCCGACAATTCGATCAATCCGAAAAAGTTAATTTCAAGTTCGGGTTCGTACTTGGAAATCAAAAGCCTGACTTGAGATTGAAGTAATTAGAGAATTCCAATGTCAGAGCGAATAGAAACCGAGATCAAGCTCAAAACTTAAAGAAAAAATCTCTCTTACTAATACAGTCGGGCTAAATGGGTACACAAGCATACACACATTTTTCTGAGAATTAAGGGATTGTTTGTAGTGTGGATTTAAAATGCACTCGATGGGCCAAGTGTATTTAAGAGACTTTAATATCTACCAGTCTTCAACAGTGTAAACTAATGACCTCGAGCCGGCTAGAACTTGCAAGTTTGAAAATCAAAAAGGTCGTTTAAAAAGTAGCATGGAGTTTGAGTTGGATGCTTTTTTTTTGGTCAAAATGAGATTGATGAATATTGAGCTCAAGTCAATCTCGTCCAAATTTGTAGCCATCTTTTTATACTCTGTACCAAAGGTACACAGAGCCCTATAAAGTAAATGTATTCTTGATCAGCATCAAGAGCCGCGTCGATATAACCATGCCCGTTTTTGTGTTCGTCTGTCCGTATGAACAAACAGACCTCGACCAACAACAACAAATGAGACCTCGTTGTTGCTATACACAAGGGTATATCAGGCGCGCATGCGTAATGGTCTACGTAAAGCAACAAGAAATTCATTTGCGTTCTCTCCTTTCTTTCTTTCCGAGCGAAGGTTTTGTTGTTGGCGCGTGAGGATCTACAACAACTACTTCATATGTGTGTCTCCTCTCTCTCTCTCTCTTATGTCTCTGGCAAATTCAAACGCAACAACAATGTTGCTTATGCATAGTCAGCGTAGTTTAGCGATTGGCCTCGCTCGACTTGCTTGCAGTGGCCGAACGGTTTTCTCTATGCACGCCGACATACACACACGCACAAGCAAAAATCGAGTTCTCTTGAGTTATATCTTGAGGTTGTTGTTGCTCCACGCGGCCGTAAGCTCAATCTGGGCACATTGACATAAACCCTCAATAAGCCTGTATGGAGTCAAGGTAAAGCTCTCCCGAGCTAAAGTCGGGATCAAGAGCTGCTTCACCCTTTGCAGTACTAAGGATCGAGAAGATAAAGTATTTTTGGTTGTACGATGTCCGATTTTAGAAGAGCTACGGGCACGGACCTTGTCAACACAAAAATTGCACAATTTGTTAAATGGCTGGAATTATTGTGCACTTATTGAATACCCCTCAAGAAGCTTTCAAGAAGCGTTAAACGTCTAAACTGCACATTCCAATCGCATCTTGGGGAATCGTGAATAACAGCGTAGTATTTCGTCACAAGCGGGGCAGCTGCGGTATTGGAATTGGTAAAGTTAATAACTAATTTATAAATTTAAAATAAGAATAATAAAACATAACTATTACCACTGCATCAGACATACTTCGTTTAAGCTAGAAAGTCCTTTCACTAAAAAAGTAAAAATTATGATGAAATATTTTTCTACATATTTGCCACAAAATAAATGAACCCCTCAAACAGACAAATACACAATCTGTTCCATCTAAGATAAATGAATTATGCAACGAACCATCCAACATGTCCTCTTGATTTAAGGAAAGGACTGGGGTGGAATATAATTTGCACAATGAAATGCTAAAGCCAAATCGATAAAACATTTCCAAGGTATTTTTCTACGTCTGAAACACTTGTTTCGATTTAGTTTTTAAGCCACAATTCGCTTATTTCAGGTTGACCGCAATCAAACCAATTGATCTCTCTCAATCCATTTATAAATAAATCATGAGAAGCATATGGACCGCATTACCAAGAATATATTCTGTCATTAGTATTTGAAAACAGAAATTCTCTTCTCATACTATTTAGGATTGCTTGAACTTGACAACGCTGACCGCTGTCAACCACAAGTGCAGGGACATTAACAAAATTGTTCAGCGGCGAGTGAGAAAGACAACGGAAATATTTTATGGCAAAAACCAACCGGGAAATGGCCAAAGCTATCCTCTGGCTTTGGCTCGAAAAGCAAAGCAAAAATTCCAATAAATTCAATGCGACACAACAGGCACTTGGGAGGACTTTAGGGCATGTCACAGAGCAACCGGAAGCCGGGATGCTGCGAGTGAGGCGTGGCTGTTTGTCTCTGTCGCTCGACGCTGTAAATGTATGGCAAAGTTCAAACCTTTGACATTTTGTGCTGTGGCCTGCATTACTCATACGCAATGTGGTCAGAGTACATTTTTTTTTAGCCAAACTTACACTTTATGAGGAGAGTTTCGAAATTTAATCAAAATCTCAGCTAATAGCTCTTGGCTCGGGCATTAATAACATTGCTGTCGTCTTTTGTAAGTTGTTTTTAAAATGTGTGTTTCCATGTAGCATGTGACTGAATTTATATGCAAACTTATCAGCGTCTTTCGCTCTCCTCTATGTGCTGTTAATTCCCGGAGCAATGCATGAACTGCTTCAGCTCCAGCTTTCGGCTATGTCTGTCTTCGATATGGCCCCGGCCGCTTGGCAACATAAGTTTGGGGATTTTTATTTGGCATCTGCCAGAAAATATTGCTCACAGGCCAACACATGACAAACGCAGCTGTTTGTCAGGGCCCTATGACTGCAGGACTCCGCCCCAGGGCGAAGAGTTTTAAAGTTTCTCTTTCAACTTTAAAACATTTGCAAAAATGAAATAAAATTGCAAATATTGTACTTTATTCTAAGGAAAACTTTTCCACTTTGTATAACAACAACAAAATAATAAACTTTTGAAGCTCTTTTGCGCTGCTTTTGTTGTTAATGTTAAATTTTTTGCTTAATTCAGTTTAAGTCCAGAGGTATACTTTAAGCAATTCACTTTCAGCCTGGCTAATAGGAGTGCAGCCACTTGGGATAGTTAGCACATAATTGGAATTATAAAAATATTTGAATTGCTCACAATTAGAGACGGACTTTTCAGGCACGGCGCAACGCGCACACGAACAATCTTATTCCAAACCCGTCTCGAACTTTAAGAAGACATTCTTCTTTTTCCTTCATGATTCAAGTTTTTTTTTACAATTTTTAAAGGTTTTTTTTATTACTTCTTTTTGTCACTTTTTTGTCACTAACATACGATGTACTGGAAAGTTTAATGTTCGTATGATACCATTTATGTTTGGATTGGTGTTAGAATAGTATTAGATGTTATGGCAGGTTTAGTTACGTCGTCTTGGAAGTTGCCAAGGGATGATTCACAAAAGTCTTTTTCTGGCTCTGACACAATATATCCATCTTCTGCGAAGTAGTTGCCTTTCTAGCTGATTAGGGTGACCTCTGAGTCTCTCAATGTAGTCCGCAGATTGTTTAACAATTACGTCGTCTATCATTGGTACATTTAGTTCCTGTTCCAGCATTCTCGTGCACTTGTACCAGGGCGCTCCCGATAGTCTTAAATGAAATTAAACAACTGAGTCGCGAAACAACAACTTTAAAATAATAATATACAATAGTACATGAAAAGTTTCTCTGCCATTACTTAATTTCATGAGGAACGTATGGAACAGAAACATTTTTCTTCAAGATGTTAGAGAGGAAAAGCGCTAGTATATTGATTTTTTTCTCAGTGTTTATATAAAACAGTTCGTTTTCACTGACTGATTCACTGATTCGTAAATGTACGCACAGTCTAAACGGTAAAAGTTAGACAGGCCTAACTTTGACTGTATTTTCCAAAGTTTGTGGTGGCAAAAAAATATTTTCCATTTGATCTTTTGAATCGTATTTAATATTATTAAATTTTAAACAAGAACTTTAATACAAACGCGAAAAGCTGTTACATGTGTTGTTAAAGTAAAGTAACATTTGGTCAAAAATAGTTTCTCCCTTTTCAACTGCTTAGCCTGGCTTTAACTGAACACACCAAATGTACGAACTTTAACATTTTTCTCTCCCCTCTAATTAGGTATGCGAAATTACCTTTAGATTTTAGAGCTCGACCGGCTATTAATTATTTAAATTCAACCTAAAATGCTTTTATCCAACCCTCCATGTTGTTCAACCCGACTGGCGTTAGCTATGCCCTGCAGGCCTCATCAAGGCGCGAACATCATGCATGCAAATGAGTCGCTGTCGAATGGCTGCTATTTTTGCGGTAGACAAAACTATTTTGCATTTCAAATGCACGCAACGTGTGCGTGCGTGCTAGCGCCGGAGAGTTGGTTTCTTGTCGCGCTTGAAATTGAAAATAAATAATGTAAAATGAAATTAAAATCTTGTTGCCTAACAAAGCATACTTTTGCGCTGAGCATCCAATTAAAGAAACAAAGCCAGCAGAAAGGTTGAAATCTCTAATTTTAACACTTAAAAAGGGACGAGATTTTATTACACACAAAGCATTCGCATTCAAATTCGCATGCCCATTAACATTAACATGCAAATGGTAGAATCCGTTGTTAGAGTCTCGGCTTTCATCTTCGCACACGCACTCACCCACTCACTCACACCACTTGGCTTGGCATTTAAATACGAATTTCCACAATGGCAAAATTACTTTTAATGTAACGTTTATGGTTGACTGCATTCGCCTTAGCACTGTCTCCGACACGACTCAAGGCTAGGCTTACTGTTTCAAAATAACATTAAATATAGCTGCAAATGATAACCAAGTGAAGGGCGACCAATGGAGGAAACTCATTCGACATTGTTTTCGACTCAGTTTTATGTTGTGTTCCTTAAGTAGGATTTGAAAATTATGCATGCAGACTGCACGCCAGTTGAGAGCTTGCGGAGAAGCTCGACTTGCTATAAAAATACTAAAATTAGTTGATCAGTTTTATAAAAGAATGCATAGCACCATTGTACCTTGTAGTACAGAAGAGAAACGCGATTAATTTAGATTGAGAGTCAAAGCATTTGCTTGGCCGAACTAACGGTTTATTACTTTGTACGAGCCTTCGTTCCTGCGGCTGTATTTTAAACTAAACGAAAACAGAGTACAACATATAAAGTTTTAACAGACGCGCACTGGGACAGCAGGACGAAATTTTTGCCAAAAGTCACAATATTTTCATTAATTTCATAAGCTTTTACTTAAAAAATGAAAAAAATATCTAACATTTGGTACACTGAGAAAAAGTCAATCTAAAACCAAGATTATAATCTTGAAACGAGACGAAACGGTGTCAGAATTCGACAGAGACGAGATAATCTAAACCCAAGATTATATTCTCAATTTAAATCTTAATCCAACAATAAGTCGTTTATACTCGACTTTAAGATGAAACAATCTCATTTTTTAATGGGAAAAAAAATCAAAAATAAATTAAGCATTGTGATGTGATTTGGTTGGGTTGGTTTAGTTAGTTGTTTTAGTTAACATTTTTTTCTTTCTGAAAAACTTATATAAATTGTAAATTATAAATCCGCCAATAATGGGACTTGATCCAGTACCTTCTGCGCACTGAAACACTGACACCACCACTTTATTATCGAACGGCAACTGTTAGGCCCAACCAGTTACAGTATAAGAGCAGAGATTTTCACAGCCTGAGTTCTTATACTGCAACTGGCTGCGCTTAACAATTGACCCCCTACGGCAAAATCGCCTAGGCGGTGTAATTGAACGAAGAGGTCTTGGTTCGAGTCCCAGCATTAGAACCGAAAATTGTTTATTTTTTAGCAAAATAAATCTAATTATATCAAAAAATTTTCAACTGAAGCTTTACAGAAAACTGTAGAATGGTTGATAAGTTGCGAGATGATAAATTTTGTTTTTAGATTTCTAAGCTCATTTCAAGGTTTTTCAATCTTGTTTTTATAAGATTGCAAGGTTCTTGAAAACGAGATTTTCTATCTAGATTTTAGATTGAATTTTTTTTCTCATTTGGCAACTTTGCGTTGAGAGCGCTCTAAAAAACCCCACGCAATTCAATTGCAACATTTATTGGTATTTCCTTTGAATATTGCACTATAGGTTGCACGCTCGGTTTGGCCGAGGTTTCCCGAAAATCGAGTTGGAAATGTTGCACCTTTTTATATTATCCAGCAATAAAGTATGCAATTTTATTTATGATATTCAAGATCTCCAGGGAAAGTCTTTGTGAAAACTTAAAAAAGAGAAGGCTGAGCTAACTTCGTCCGTGCCGAAATTTTTATACCCTTGCAAGTTCTTGTCATCACGCTCCCGCTCTACTTGACGAGATGCTAGATATTCTTCACGAATAGCCGACTGTCGACTAGCATTTCGAGTTATCAGAGACGCATTTTGCTCGTAACGGATGCGAGCTCTATCACGGGACGCCTGCCGTCGTTGCTCCTGGGACATTGAAGACACTCGTGGCATTTTGATTGATTTTATTGGTCACAATATTGGTTTCAACAATTTAAGCACATAAATAAACAAACAAATAAGTTCCTTTCAGTCTCGTAGCTCAAACTCGACTGCCATATATCATATATTTATTTTACTAGAAAAGTTCCTACGCCTACTAGGAAAGTTGACTCTTCGACCGATCGATTCTATGGCAGCTACAAGAAGTAGTAATCCGATCCGTGCGGTTCCGACATATTAGCAGCGTGCAGTCAAACGAAGACTCTGGGCAAAATTTCAGCTCGATAGCTACAAAACTGTGGGACTAGTTCGCGTAAAAACAGACAGGCGGACAGATGGACAGACAGACGGACGGACAAAGTTGATCGCCCTGATCAAGAATATATATAGTTTAAGGGGTCGGAAATGAGAGTCGGAAAAAGTGCACAAAAGACTTCAGCCGATTTACTTCTTTTCTGTACTCATCTATTCAACAATATTAATTTCGACTCGCGTCTGTGTGAATAACACGAGTGAGTTCAGCCACCGCTGGCTATGGGCTGGCCAGCCATGATGTGCATCAATTTTGATTTAAAGTCACAATTAAAAGCTGAAGCATTTGAGACTTTGCGTCTCTTTTCTTCTCGGTCTCTGATATATAACAAAATATTGTTTTTGAGTGATACAATAATAATAGTTATACAACTCGGACGCTAATTAAAACCAATGCTGATCTACTAAGTGAAGTGGATTGGCCAGCGTAATTGAGGAACGGCTTAACTACCCCTACAATTACCACAAGGCACGCACAAATACTTGAGCTCACTTCAAGGAGTACTATAGGCCATTATGCGTTATGCGTTTGACGTCCATGCAAATGTGGAGGGCGGGTGCTGAATCGGTTAAGTGCTCAACTGGCAAAATCAACACAAATGATAAGCATGAATTGAATAGAGAATTTATATTTACGTATTGAATATAATTATGTTTTACATAAGTAATACGTCTATTCAATTGATGCTAATAATTTGTGCCTGCACTTAACCGATTCAGCACCGGCCCTCCACATTTACACGGACGTCAAACGCCCACGTACAGAGACGCCAGAGCATCTCGACAAGTGATTTTGGCTAAATAAACATGCTCGAGTTGCCGTTGCCAATGGCAATGAAAGCCTCAATTACTTATTGGCTGAGGCCAATCGGAGCAGCTTATCAATTAATCAGCTCATAATTGATCACTTATTTTTTATTTTATGCAATTAAGCAACCAATCAGCATGGAAGGTAGTTGAATCAATTGCATTGGCATTTCGCTTTAACTTCAGCTAAAGGAGAAATCAAGCATTTGCATCAATTCATATTCCTACTCTGCTCTGCACAATAGATTTGTTCGCTGCTACTGCTCTTAATGTTAAGTGCCTCTATTTGAGCGAGACAGGACTCATCTGTCTGAATGCAACCCAATAACAGGACCATGTTAGTCAAGCGGGATCTGAATAAAATAGTCGTAAAGAATGTCAAACCTTTGAAAGGAAAGTGACCAATCGAATTTGGTCACACATAAAGTATCAAAGGCATCCGTACAAAAAAAACCAACAGTTCAGACTAATATAGTTTGAGTTTCGGAGGATTTATGGACCTTATGGAGTTGGCGATGGATTCCGCATTCGAAGAAATCGCAAACTGAATGGGCTCCATTGGGACACCAGTCGAGTCAATCGCATAAAACAACAGCGGCTGCACTGAATAGCTCCAGTAAAAAAGGCGTACAAATTCAAGATCCAGATGACTTTGTAGCAGATTTGGATGGCTTTTTTTCGACATCGATGTTTTTACTTTTCCACCTTTTAAAGCTTCGGCCGAGGAAGCAAGGCAATTGTAAGAGAACTTATTAAAATTTGTTATTTATACAATAAATTTTTTAAATAATTATTTCCGAATTAAATAGAGGTAAATAGAAAAACTTGTTGTGGTGTTGGACTTGTCCAGTCGCAGGATCGAAAATAAGAACATATATCTTAAGGGTAAATTTTGGAGCGCACAACACGCATACATTCACGTGATTTGCCCCTAAGTGTTCTTCATTCGTCTTAAAACATTTTAAACAAGTAAGAAAGTCGGTCAAGCCCGACTGTAATATTCTCTGTACCTGTAGTTTCTTGATTATAAAATATCTCTAGAAGGCACCATCTATCTACAAAACAAAAAGGCATAAATTGAAAATAATCTTGATCTGCCTGCAAGTATAAGTAGTTTATGTCCCGTACATGTCAAACCTCTATCTCTTACCATCTCTACGATCTGTATGTTCATACGAACGGACGGACGAACAGACGGACACGGCTATATCGACTCGGCTGTTGATGCTGATCAAGAATATATATACTTTATAGGGTCGGAAATGATTAATTCTCCCTGTTACACACTTTTGCACAAACTTAATATATATATTATAACACAGAGCATACTCTGTGTTCCTTCGGTACAGAGTATTAAAATATCATGATAAATGCCCTTCAAAGTATGCTTTATTTATGAATAAAAATGATTCTGGATAATATTTAGTTTAAATTTACCTCAACACTGATTGATTTTGCTAAACTGCTCTGATTATCGTAATGAATAAAAAACGTGCTTAATGTTTGATGCTGAAATAACCGGCTATCAATTATCGCTTACAAATAGATACTTATTAAAGAAATTATCAAGTTTTTCCTAGGTTTCGGTAATAAATGAATCATCAGCACGCGAAATTCACACTTTTCCATTTGTGACGAAGGACAAGCTAAATGATACAGCTTTCTCAAAATTGATCAGTAGTCTATTAACAGACAGGGACAGGGTTGCATCGTCTTTAAAAACTGGCCTCACATCATATAGCTCTGATAGGACCCAAAATGCATACACTCAGAGAAAAAATAGACAATTACACTCTTGAATCAAGAGAATTCGTTCTCAAAAGTACGGTATTAGTGAAAATTCTTGATCCAAGAGCGAAATACTTGATCCAAGAGTGAATTTTTGATCCCGACATACCTGATTCAAGAGTTTCAGCTCTTGATCCAAGTATGAATAATTCTTGATTCAAGAGTTTCAGTACTTGATCCAAGAACGAATAATTCTCAAAATAAAAAACTTAAAAGGAATATTTAGGGTGGGGGGGTGTGAGAGACAAGACCGACCCGACCCGACCGAAGGATCCAAACTATTCTTTCTAGTTTTATCATAGTGTAAAACCTCTATCTACATGAACTTCACGCATACATAATTTTGGGATTGGTTATCTTCCTGAAAGAGTTCAATTACCAGTCAACCATTTTGACCACCATTTCAGCTCAATTTCTTTTCTGTGCACTAAATAAATTGCACTCAATTCGATAAAAGTATCTGTTTCACTAGCTGTAGAAAAAAAGGGGCAACTAATCGAGCAGTGAAAGCTCAAAAAGTATTAAATTTCAAGTTGGCTTTTAATAAAATTTTTTCCGTTCCAACTAAAAAACATAAAGCGGCGACTGAAAATGAAACCGCAACTCTGCCCCCTCATGCAATTGTGGGGTTAGGACGAGTATGTGCCACTAGATGCATTTTCATGTGTGTCTGTGTGCCGCTTGTAATTAAATTCCATAGCCGCGAGTTTAACAGCAGTATTTGTTTCGATGTTGGTTCAACCCTTTTCACAATCTCCTTTTGTCAGGACAATGTGCCACCTCCTTTTATGGTGGCCAGTGCAACAGGATAAAAACGAATAATTCCATTACTTTGTGTGCAGCTCAAGAGAATCAAATTTAGCGCTTTGTTCAGTCTTTCCATTTTAAATACTCTTGCAAAATTGAAAAGATACCAAATTATATTCGCTCAGTACTTTGAATGTATCCCAACAGATCAATAAATTGTGGTTGCGGTAATGGCTTTTCCATGTTCCTAAAATAAATCACATCAAAATTAGTCCAATTTAATTAGCGTAAACCGCAACCATTAAAATGTAATATGTCAATTGTAATTAGTAAAAGCTAATTAAAACATTTAGAGGGGGCTTAATTGTGGTCCATAATGATTGCACTTAATCGCGCACCGCAGCTGTAAAATGGATGCAAAAGCAACTAGGGAAAACTTTCCTTCGAATGTGCTCCAGAATAAGTTGGCTACAGTTGAAGCGCGATATTTATTGTACATTTTTGTGGCCACCATCGAGTGCCACTGACATGAATTTTTCACAAAGTACTAAAGTTTATGCCGCCGCCACACACACAGACACACACTTAGTCTGCGCGCCAAATAAAAAGGCCAACTTTTTTGCCTCACACTTTTTGTACTTCCCATATATGCATTTCACTATATTTATGGAACTTTTTCAATTTGGAAATAAAGTTGAGTTTTTCGTGTACATTTGTATTCATAACAAAACGCAGCGTGACCGAACCAACAAATCTCAACTAGCACAGAGAGCAGAGCCCACCATAAATTCGTGCTGTGATATATTTTCGTTATTAAAAACTAATTTAAATTGTGTAAACGGCCCAAAATCCTGATTTATGTTGAAGCGTAAAAAACTACAGGCCCCAAAAAAAGGCGACGCAAAAGAAAATCGAGCGGAAAAACAAAGTAATGGCCAGCGGCAGCTTTGTTGTTCAAGCACTTAATGCAGGCAGTTTGCAGAAAACTTAATTGATTTTAAGCGTGAGGGTGTAAGCTTAATTCATTAATTGTTAACTAAAGACGCGTGCGGATGGCTGAGGCACAGGAGATAATTTGATTCGCAGCTTAAATGCTGCGTAAATGTTGTGCAAAATGAGCGATTTAAGCGGAGCGCAGCAAGCAAACAAATTGAAATGCAAATTTTAATGAGTTTGTCAGAAGAAGCAGAGCAGTCAGAATACCAGATGTATGAAAGCGAGTATGCACTATGGAGTAGAGCTGGGTAAACATCGATGTACGCAGCCATCGAAAATAGCTTTTACACATCCGGTCACCTTCACCAGCTATTGGCGCCAGCTATGAAGTAACTAGCCATGAAAAAGCAAAAATCTCTAACATTGCCGGTCGGACTCGGAGTTAAACTGTAGATCCCTTTCTCTTGTGCGACAAATTATAAGCACACACTCCAAGAGATTTAGAGAAGCTTACCCTGGCCCTCATTTGTTGCTGTTGAGCCAATTTAATATTTTACAAATGTCTTTAGAAGGTTCGAACCATCTTTCTAAAAAACTCTGGAAGATATGACTTTTTTCCAAATTGCAGGGGCGATTTGACTGCAAATATTAGAAGTATATGTCCCCTACAAGTCAAAAATCAATCTCTTACCATCTCTGAGATCTGTTTGTTCATACGGACGGACAGACGGGCATGGCAATATCGACTCGGGTATACTTTGCAGGGTCCAGAAATGATTCCTTCTCCCTGTTGCATACTTTTCCACAAACTTAATATACTCTGTGTACCTTTGGTACAGAGTATAAAAATTGTGTTTAAAAATATTCAACTAAGGAAAGCCCGACTATATTTAGTTTAAATTTCATTAGTCTGCGACTTTTTGTACCTTATAGAGTAATCAGTTCCGATTCCGATTTACTTAATCTCAATGTGCATTTATACGCGTCAAAGTCGCATCACAGTCAAATTTGAGAACTTTATGTGTTTACTGAGAATAAACTTTAATAAAATTCTAAACTATCTCGCGTGCTAGGAATTCATTTTAGAACTATGGTTTCTTGGTGAAATGGTCCTAACATTTTTCGTAGATTTCATTTTTGCTATATGCTTTATGCGAACAAAAATCGACCCCCCCTAATAAATATAGTTGATACAGCAATGTCTGTCAGTCCATAGTTTTGCGCTCTCTGTGGTTTCTATGATATCTCCTCCTGTTTTCCGATATAGCCTACACCGCATAAGCCCGCCAACATTTGGAGGAAGTCTGCAAAGTTAATAGTTCTCGAGGGTCGCAAAGAATAGAGGAAGACACAAAACACTTTCAATTCTGTTTCTGTTTCCACGAAACGTTCCAATGAACTGGTTGATTCGGTAACACAGAGTGTTGCAGCATACCCACATGGGTCGTAAAGTCAGTGAGCTCAACATTTTCGCATTGAAGTCTGATTTGCATTTGTTTCCGTAAAAAGTGCAAGTGGCTTAAAGAATATTGCACAGTCGCAGTGGCCGCCAAGATCTCCAGAATTATCCCCTCCGGACTACTTTTTTGCGGGGTTATTTGAAAAGCAAATTTTACTCCACTATGCCTTAAATCATTGACGAGCGTCATTATGCGTCTTCACGACTCCACTTATGTTAATTTTAGAAATAATTATTAAAAGTTGTAGCTCGATGTCTGTACTCTACGTTCAAATTTTATGATCGGCTTATAATACAAAACCCCTAAACTTTAAGCTTTAATTTCTCAAAATTTGTCAACGGTGATTAGAGGATTCAGTTGAAACTCTCTAACCTTTTGAGCATGTCTTGCTCTTGTATCATTTGTATCTCTCTGCTTTGTTTGTGGTCCAAACACTGTGGTACAATTTACTTAAATATCTTTTATTCATATTTAATTCACTTTTTGCCAATCCGATTCACTCCCAGGCCTCGATCCGGCCATCTGCTGTGTCATTTTCGTCCCGAAGCGTTGTCCTAGTCGTTCTTATCGTTTTTTTGCTGCTGCTGTTATACCACCGTCTGCCTTTGACATCAGCAGCGCCTTGTAATTGGCATTCGAGTCAAGTGCAATTTTGCTTTGGCAACTTGGCGCTGCACTCAACGACAACACCAATGCCCCCTGCCCGCCCGACGACAACGGCGGCGTCTGCTACAGTTTATTGCGGTAATGGTAATGCAACAGGACCGACCGCCAGCTAGTCACCTCGTTAAAGGTAATTTTGCACAAATAATGTTCATGACTCCATTTCTGTCAGCTCTGCATTTCCGTTTCCGCTCAGACTGGAAGCCTGAAGGTAAACTCTGAACTCTGGCATTTGCAATTGTTGTCTCGCATCAGCCGTGAGAGCCTTTAAGCTGACTCTTGGCTGCCTTCCCGGTCATTGATTTTACAATCAATGTAGTTTTTTGAGTTTTTTTTGGCTTTGTTCACGGCTAATTTGCATAAGTGCAGCTAACTTACTAGTACTCGTAATTCAATTACTTAGCCATTTGTCTTCCTACGCTTTTGCAATGGCATAAATCATTAGCACCCATCCAGCGAGGGGAAAGTAAATTTATGGCTTCTACCGTTTGGCTATTGAGTGTGCGATGTGTTTTTTGATTATTCAGCTGATTGCGGACAAACAATCGAAGGCAGCAAAGGAACTTGCATAAACGTAACCAACTAACGAGAACAATGAGGATTAATGTATATCAATCTGGGCTGCAAGATGGTTTTTTGTCGAACCGTAGCAAATTTATTTCATTTGTCCAAACCCGAACCTAGCAACAAATATTGTTAGGTTTTTAATAACTTGAATACCTTAGAGTACGTGACACCATAACCGTGTAGCAGTTAAGACTGAGAATCATCATCCGAAGCGTATACGATATTTTGCATTTTTTGAGAGCCAGTAGTATCCAGCTTATGCATTCAAACAAGGACAACTATATCGTCATCTGGGACACCGAGACGATTAGGCTAGGTTTACATAGCGTCACACTGTGACAATTCTGTCTGTGACCCTCTGTGACAAAAGTACTCAGAAGTTAAAAGTGTTTACATTGTCGTCACAGAAATTGCATGTCACAGCGCTGTGAGAGTGAAACCAAAACATGTGTGGGTCTTGAAGTGCAAAAGGTAGAATACGAAAAATGGAGCAAGAAAGGGAATGAACCGAATGAATATTACATATCAGACTCAAATTTATATTAAACATGCTTATCATTATCTTGCTTTGGGATTAAAATGAGCTCAATTTTTTCTTAATTCAATCTTTATGAGATTACCGCGTGATAATAGTTTATTTTTCAGGATTAGAAATAGTGGTATATAATCAAAATGTTTTTACACGGCTCACGAATATCCAGGGTACCCTGTTTCATTACCGTTCGGGATTGATTTAAGACCGAATGCATTTTATTAAGTGTATCCTGCTAAGAGCTGGACTTATATGTTTAAATAATATCGCAAGGTTACAACCTTAATATATGGAAATGCCTTAATGGTATGTTTGGTAGCCAAGGGCCTTGTTTCATATTGTGCCATTCAATGTCATTTGAATGTCGTTATACATTTTGGACTTAAGCAATGGTGTTCGGTACTGCACGAGGTTTTGCTGCAGCTGGGCCTAGCTGAACTGGCAATCTCAAAAAACTGTATAAAGTGGTTTCGATATTATTAGCTTTAATCGAAAAGGACTCAGCTCTCTACTGGGTGGCATTGCGCTGGATTTATTTAGCATTTGTTTCTCCAGTTGTGGAAAATTAATGAGGCCATTTTTACATATTTTAATTTGTCTTGTTTATTCCTAAATTGGTCTTAAATATTTAAAGAGGTATTATTCTCACTAGGGTGTTTTGTTATTAGATGCTACAAAAAATCACTTCAATTAATTTTTATTTGTTCACAATCAAACACAATTTATAGGGTAAAATATAAATTTTGTTAGTGCCATGTATTTTACTAAAAGTACTGTCCATCGTTGGGAAAGCGACATTCAAATCTTTGAGTCAGCATACGGCTTACAGGTTGGAAAGAAATCAGGTCCGTTGACGACAAAAAGGTGAACCGAAAGAATGGAGTTGCTGCTTGGCACTTTATTTTTTATTTATTTATTTAGAGTCGACAAACAAATGCTGTCAACGAAAGTATAAATACGTTACAAAAAAATTTTATGAGCTAAGGAAGCCTATCAAAGAAAATCTAATAAAATTACAAAATAAACTAATAACGACTCCGACACGGTGGGGGTATTTTATTTGCCCGTCCGGCCAGCTATGCCCCTATTCACAGCCGATTGTAGTCAGAGACGTTATTAGAGCTAACAAAAACTTTAATAATATAGAGATCAAGAAAAGGGAGAGAGAGAAAAAACCAAAACCTATAGTTATGTAGGAGCAAAGGAAAAAATAAGATAATATAATAAATTAAACTAAAACAGAGATAGAGAGAAAGAGAGAAAACTATCTAAAAGAAAACTTTAAAAATAAAAAATGTATACGTAAAACTTAAAACTAAATAACCGAAAAATCTCTGACCCGGTGGGGGAGGATTTTTTAGCCAGTCCGGCAAGCTATGCCCCTACTCACAGCTGGGAGTGATCAGAGATTTTCCCGGAGATAATTATAGAGAGACGTTTTTAGAGAGAAGAGAGAGAGCTCTGTTGAGAGCAGGTGATTGAGATCATTGTAATTCTTACATAAAACCCGAAATCGATTATGCTGGGCATAATCAGTTGTGCATCTAGACAAGATAAAAGGAAAATAGTTTCTAGTTGGCCTAGAAGGAACGGAAAAGTTAAGGCGACCTAAAAGATCAGAAGAGTCTACATCACCGATAATTAGCTTATGAAGAAAAGAAACACCTAAGACTGTTCTACGGTTAGATAACAAAGGAAGGTCAATAAGCAAAAGTCTGCTGGAGTACGTTGGTAAACGAAGGTTAGGGTCCCAATTTAAGCCACGTAGGGCAAAAAGCATGAATTGCTTTTGAACTGATTCAATTCGATCGATATACTTTTTATATTGCGGACACCAGACGGACGAGCAGTATTCAAGTACAGGGCGAACTAGAGCAGTATACAGAAGCTTTGTGGTATATGGATCATTAAATTCCTTCGACCAACGTTTAATGAATCCAAGTACACCTTTCGCCCTATTTACAATAGAGGAGATGTGAGGATTAAAACTCAATTTTGGGTCAAAAAGAACTCCAAGATCAACGACTGTAGATATTCGTTCCAAGGGTTCATTGCCAATCGTATAGGTAGCCAGTGAAGGTTTGCAACGATGGAAAGTCATAAACATGCACTTGGAGCAATTAAGGTGTAATTGATTAATCAAGCACCAGGACTGCAAGGAGTTTAGATCATCTTGCAGTCTGATCGAATGCGTCGGGTCGTTGAAAGATAAAATAAGTTTCACATCATCGGCGTACATAAGTATCCGAGAGTAAGATACTTATACCTTTTTTCTTTACTTTTCTTTCTTCTGCAAAGGAAAAAGATTGTGTTTTTTTTACATAAAGGTTAGAATAAAATAAACAAGTATATCTGCTTTAGAAACAAAATACACTTCATGAGCGAGGTTGAATTCGATACACTTATTTTCTGAATCAACCTGAAACCAGATTCAAGCACCAGAGGAAATTCCTAACGAATTTAAAATGACTATAACCAAAGAAACTTAATCATAAAAATTTCAGTATTTAGTTATCAATTTGAAACTATTGGGTATCAAATATCATTAATACTCCAAGTATCAAATTAATTCCTGATCCTGTTTTAAAGTTATGTGCAAGCATAACGTTGAGCTTGAGCCGGCAAAAACTTGAAAGTTTTATTATTATAAAGGTCGTAAAAACTTACACATATTTTCCAAAGTATTAAAATTATATTTTGAGGGTATCAAATTGATACTAACTGGTATCAGGTTGACACTTTTTATACCCTTGCAAAGGGTATTATAATTTTGCCCAGAAGTTTGCAACGCATAGAAATATTCATTTCCGACCCCATAAACTCTCAATATTCTTGATCAGGGCGACGGGCTGAGTCGATTGTGCTTTGTTCGTAGGTCTGTCCGTCTGTCTGTCTGTTTCTACGCAACTAATGTTGCACAGTCTTCTTTTTACTGCACGCTGCTAATATGTCGGAACCGACCGGATCGGATGTCTATATCTTATAGCTGCCATAGGAACTATCGGTCGAAAAATTTGTCTTAGTGAGAAAAACTTTTTTGGTTTCAATGTTAACGTCCTTAAATTCGGCCATTATTAATATAATATGCTTTCAAACAGATTTGCAAAATTTTGGACAAAATCGGATGACTTTATCTTATAGCTGCCATAGGACCGATGGGTCGGAAAATGGGTCTTAGTGAAAAAAATTTTTTTTTTGTTTTCAAGTAAATCGTTCTTAAGGTCGGTGATTATTAATATAAAACGCTTTCAAACTAATTTGAAAAAGTTGATCAACATCGGTTGACTATATCTTATGGTTGCCATAGAACTGATCGGACGAAAATGAGTCTTAGTAAGAAAATTTGTTTGTTTTAGTGTCAGTGTCCTTAAACTCGCTGATTACTTTTTTTATATGTATTCAAATAGATTCGCAAAATTTGGTCGAAATCGGATTACTATGTATATCTTAAGGCTGCCATAGAACCGATCGGTCGGTAAATCACTCTTAGTGAGAAAAACTTTTTTGTTTTCAATTTTATCGTTCTTAAACTCGGCGTTTGTTTATTTGATATGTTTTAAATCAAATGTTTATCTATCGGAAAATGGATTATAGATAGAAACATTTTTGATATTTATGTAAGCGTTCTTAAGCTCTGAACTTTGAGTTGTTAGTATCAATTTGGTTCGTGGGCCTCATGCTGAAACCCATACAATCGCAGATATCGCTTCAGCTGCTGTCTTCTTTGCGAACCTCTCGCATTCTGCGTCATCTTGCAAAGCGCATAAACAGCCACAGCAGCATTGTGGCGTGGTATATATATATGCCCTATCTAAAGCGTTACATCTGTTATCAAAATATATTTCAAAAATCGACGATAACAACATATACATACGTATATGTATGCTTTGGTGCTTAAACTTACCAGGCAAATATTGAAGTTCGAGTTCCAAATTGAAATTAATTAGTTTATCTTCAGCACGTCGTCGTGGAAATTGTCTTTCTCATCATTTACTTTTAATTAAGTACTGATGCGTTTGCACTAAAATTCAAACCACTCAATGTCACACGTCAAGCATCGCCAGCTGCAACATTCGGCATGCCTCGTTTTACATAAGAGCATGACATTTGAAGTTTTCGAACTTGCATTCGTTGACAATGCATATTTTTTAGTTTCAAATTAATACTTTTGGGTATCAAATTAATATTCTATCAAATTAATACCCAATATATTAATTTGATACTCACTAGGTTTATATTGATACAAAAAAAAATTATACTAGTTTAGTTTAGATACAAACTTTTTTGGTCGTACGAGCCCCGATTTAAATACAAATGTGTCAAATGTAAGCATTTTATTTGGCACTTATTGGTATATACTTTATACTATAAAGCTTCATAATGCTTTCCCTCTTACACTCTCCCCTGATTTCTCTCTCTCTCTCTCTCGCTTTGTTTGCTTGTGTACTCATTAGCACCTGTCCTGGCTATTAGCTGTAGATTTTAATCCGCTTAGTATTGCCATGGAGTTGGTAATCCGCTCAACCGACATGGTCATCATCCCTGCAGTTGCTTACAATTTATCTTGGCATATCTAATGAGAGAGTTTTTGTGTCCAAAAAAAATAGCTTGTTAATAAATTGCCAAATGTGTGGCACAAGTTGTACAGAAAATGGGTTTATGTTCTGGTCTTCTTGCCTCTTCGAGCTGGCCAAATTGGTTTAATTGGGCTAACGAGACTCGCTGTTGCTGCCACGCCTCAGTTCGCCGTTTGTTTGTTTGTTTGTTTTTGCCTGTCTGTCTGCTCGGCTGGTTGTAATCGTTGTTGTTGTTGCCGTTTTTGCGCTTTTTGTGTTTGCGCATTGAGTTAGCAAAAAGTGAGGCAACCGCGTGTGTTGCCTGACTTGGCGCTAATAATCGATATTATTTTGTTTTCTCTCACAACAGAACTTTTCACCAGCTCGAAATTGAAAATGTGCGTTTTCTTTAAACTGGCAAAATGATTTATGCACGCTTAGTCAGCATTTTTGTTTTTTCCTTAGGCGTTATCGATTTCGTTTTATGCGTACTTTAATTGCTTTTGCGCACCAATAAAGCCTAACAACGAGAGGTCATAAAAGCACTGACCCTCCCTTTGGCTACACTTCCTGCTCTATTGCAGCATCGCTCGTTTTTGTCAAGCGCTTATCACATTCTGCCTTTTGCTTCCTGTGAACGTTATCCTGACACTGCCCGCTGCGTTTCCTGCCAGCCGACTGCATATGCTGGCTTTTATAGCCTCCTACTACATACAAATATTCGGATGTATGTACAATGTATATACGTACATGTGAGCAGCTCTGGCAGTTTAAATTTGACTTGGCCATTTTTTTGTAGGCCAGCTGCCTGCATAAAAACGCTTACTTAACGCTTAAAATGGCCTCTTTCATAAAAACCCTCGTAAGTTGTGGGAGTCGCCGGCTGCAAGTGCCCGGCTAAAGCGCAGCTTTTGCCATTTGTTTATGTTTCCAGCTTAGGGAGAACTCTAGTCTTTTGGGCCTTAAAACTTACGACAATGGCAAGTTGCATAAAAAGGCACAAAATCCAAATTGAAATTTTTGTCATCCCCTGTCTAAGTGCTGGTATCTCTCTATGGTAGGGGTATTTTCATGTTGCTCAGCAGTTTGCACGAAGGCAAACACAACTGCCATCGAACAAAATATAGACGAAATTACTGGGTGCTCTGGTGGTACACGGTACGGTTCGTAGCTACTTAGAAAAAAAATATCCACAAATCGGCTTAAAATTAACAAATTCGCCCTTTTTTATAGAACATTTTTTAATAAAACTAAAGCTTTCATTTCATTCTATAAAATAAATAAAAGCCATTCCATTGAGAAAAAAAACTTATTCCCATGTGTTCCACAAATCGCTTTCGACCCAAAAACGAAAAAATTTCCATACGATTTGTGGAACACTTGGGATTATTTAAATGTTTTTTGTTCAGTAGATTGTTTGATTTGTGCACAAAAATTCACGAACAAAACCATTTAAACAGCAGTTCGTTGTGGCTGAATATTGCGCTATTTCAATGCCCAATCGAACCTGGCCACAATTTCACAATTGTAATATGGCACATTTGAAAAATCAAGAACTTCGTACTTGAATCAAGTACAAACGGTGTCAATAGTACGGTAAGTACATAAATTCTTGATTCAAGTACAAAATTTTTATTTACAGTACGATTTTTTCAATCGTTTAAGACTGCTACATATCTAACTATTTTCAAATATTTTTAATCATGCTTTTAGGTTGTAATGGTCTTAAGTATAGACCGATTTACTCTTAAAATAAGTGCAAAATATTCTCCACAGACTTCAAACAAAAGAAAAGTTCATTTGATAGGTAAAGAATGTTTTGGTTTTAAGTCCATAAAATTCTAAAGTCATTCCCAATTTGTTCTTGATAATGCCTCTGTATTAAATCAAATAAGGCTTGAAAAATTCAAAGGAAATCAATTGACCAAAGACCCAAATGGAATTACCGTATGTAAGAAATTTACCCACACTTCATAAGCCAAGTGTTTTAACTAGAAAGGAATTTCAAGAACAGATTCAATTTAAAATAACTTACATTTTCCATTGCAGACTTTTTGGAGCTTGCATTGTAAGTCTATTTCGTGCCCAATCCAAGATATTTTGTACTTAAACTAAGAATGCGCTTTTCTTAACTTTTTCGGCTTACTGTATGTACGAAATTTTTTTTGTTGTTTTCATTTTTATTGCATCAACAGTCGTTCTTCGATTCTATAATGTTTTGCTTTTAATTTAAGTACATCCAAGAACAAAGCATACTTGAGTTTGTAAGTACAAAGCCGTATAAATTCTATCCCGATCGACGTCGAACTCTGCCAGTCGTTTTATTTAGAAATATAAGGTCAGTTCCAGTTTTCACTTTCGACATTAATTGTCGAATTCGAATGTAGCAAAATGCTATTGTATAAAATTGATTAGATAAATTAGATTGAAACGTGTGAATTTGAATCCGTCGAATAAAGAGTAAGTAGAAACTAAAAGTTTGATACGGATTTCCTAGATTTTTTAGGTGCAGCGTTTAATAGAAAAGAGAACATGTATCACATTCGAATACTTAAGTGAAAACCAGAACATGGCAGTATACCTTTTCACATAAATTGGTGGTTACTTCAACGACATTTCATCATAGAAGAAATTTGGGTCTTATATTATTCATAAATATTGAAAGATCATAATATGATTTTTAAGATTGCAGTTCGGTTTTGATCGAATTTTGCAGATCTGTTTCAAAACTTATAATATACCTAATGGCTGAGTTTAAGAACTCTAACATTGAAATTAAAATGCTTTTCTCATGAAAACTTAATCTTCGACCGTTCGTTCCTACGGCAGCTATAAAATATAGTCATCCAAATTCGACTAAATTTTGTAAATCTATTTGAAAGCATCTAAAATTAACAGTCACCAAGTTTAAGAACGATTAAATTGAAAACAGAAAATTTGTCTCACTGAGACTTTTTTTCCCAGCGATGCAGTTATGAAATACTGTAGGCCAATCCGAGCTTTTTCGACATATTATCTGCGTGCAGTAAAAAGAAAACTCTGTGCAATATTTCAAACGAGCGGAAAATTATTATACTTTTCGCAAGTTTATCAGAAAGTTTTTGTTCTAATTTCGGTTCTCAGTTCGGTTTCGATCCGAACGTTGATTTCTTCACATATCACATATTTGGAAGGAAAAATCTTCAAATTAGAAAGTTGTTAAGGACACTGCTGAGCGTGGAGTTAAATTTATTTTTATTTTAGCGACAAAAGTGTGAAAGTTGTGCTCCATTTTTCACAAGCTGCCAGCCATCTAGAAAAATGTACTATATCTATCGAATTTATAGTAGACTAATTTGTGATCAGTTATAGGTACAAATGTGAATAAACTTTTGGACTTTAGAAACAATTCTTTTTGTAAAAAGCATATGTGGGAACTCAGCCACGCAAATTTTTAGGTTTCTTAAAAAAAATTGACTAGCCGCTCTATAAGGCCATTTTGCCATTCTCACTATTAACAATTCGCGAGATAAACGACAAAGAACATAAGTCTTTAAACAATTATAACTCTGCAAAGGTGCATCCGATTTAAACGGATCAAGTTGTAATCTTACTATTTTCGTAAGTACAATCCAAGAAAAATTAATACAAAATCACAAGCCCATTCGTAAGCATGGTTTTAACGACATTTAAGCATTTCAGCTATTTTTCAAAGAGGGCCCGCCGATTTTTTAATAGTTTACTTTTTTTTCTTGTTAATATTCCTATTATGGAAGAAAGCTCACGATAATTACATTATTTTATTATCTACCAAAATCATCTATTTTAATTATCTAAAATCGAAGAAGTAATTTAAACAAAGTTAAATTAACCACCGTGGTTATATTAAGCATGGTCAATCATAGTTGACTGTCGTTTTCTCAACTATATTCACATCGATAAATAAGTTTGATTAAGCCGGGTCGTTTGTTATGCTCCAGAAATTATTGTATAGTTTTTTTTATAAATTTTTCCAATTTTTCTGGCATTAACTTTACTTGTGGTAATTCATTTTGGTGTTCAGGTAAGGACATACCTTTTTTACAACAAAAAACAAATAATGGTTGTTTTTGTTATATTTTTCTAATAGAATGCCGCATAGTTATAGATGTACAAACCGAATGCATAAGCCAGGGGAAAAGATGCTTAAGAAGACAAAGTTTACTTTAAATTTCTTCAAGAATACATAAAAAGTTTCCTTTTTCCAAAACATTGCGAAAATATGTTACAATTGTTGATAGTTTAAAGTAAAAATTCAAATCTGTAAAATCAAAAGGTGACCGTTTGCAAATTTTCACGGTTCTTCCACGGTTTTTGGTCTGACAGAAAGATTGTTTTTGAGTTTGAAACTACAGATGGCCTCAAAAGCAATACAGCTGAGGGAAACCCGAGGGGTCTTTGCATCACTGACTTCAAAAAAAGAGCGACCGATCACTTGAAAAATTTATAGAGCAAAACAAAAGATCCGGCTTCTTCAAAATTATTTATCAATGTGAATATAGTTGAGAAAACGACAGTAAACATATATTCTTCATGATCACCTTGTGACTCGTCGTGACCCTCAGTGACACGTTCAAATTTACGTCACTGGTGCACCCATTCTTAATATAACCATATAATTAATCAAATTATTTTGGTAGATAATAAAATAATGTAATTATAGAAAAATACCGTTTTACGCGAATCCGTTGACGGAACCATCGTGAACTTTATTCTATAATATGAAAATGAACTGGAAAATGGATAAAAATATTATTATAATTTGATTCGTTTTAATCGGATGCACTATTACAATGTTATAATTGTTTTAAGATTTATGTTCTTTGTAGTTTATCTCGCGAACTGTTAGCAGTGAGAATGTCAAAAAAAATAGGATTATACTCTGGATGTGTAGAGAAATATGAAACTGAAATAAAAAACTGCAATGAAAAGTGGAAAAGATGTGCTGTCCAACGCTGTTGTGACCCGTGGTGGTCAGTATAACTGTGTGTGAAGCTATGATAATTGTTGCGGCTGCTGGTGGCGCGTTTGAAAAGAATTTTGTTTTGCTATAACTTTACTATCGAATATATGATCGTCATATCTTCTTTATGTATCTTGGATACGAAAATCTTAAAATATTTTTAACATGCCTGTAAATATAAGGAAATGTTACCACTCACCATCTCTGATATCTAGTTTGCTTGTCATGCTGATCCAGAATATATAAATTATGATTAGTTGCTGTTTTGGTAATAAAGATGATATGACCGACGGTGTACGTGTTGAATAGGCTGAGTTGGATAATAAATTCATTTATTCGACAAGCATCGTCTGTGCGTTGTCGCAACCAAAATCAAACTGATCACAGCGCTTCTTAAACCTGAAGCTTAACCCTATTCCCCTCTCTACTGGCAGCAACGGCTGCAGTCGTCCTTCACTGGAATGCTGACATTGCCTCTCTTGCAAGGTCAGATTCCGATTTCTGCTGGAGGCTGGCTTAGCGGTGGCGACGGAGTTATTGGCAGTGGACCACTTTGTTAGAATTTGGCCAGAAACAAATGCCCAGTGTCCAATTTTGAGAACGTGTTTACGTCCAACGTTAACTTAAATATTTCATGGTGTTACCCCAGGAAACGATCTTTTAACAGGGTACATCGACTTCGGTTCAACGAAAATAAGCCCTATCCTCTAGTTATTTTTTTCTTGTTGCCATGGCCGTTTATGCAAACGCAGATGCGGGGGCTCAGTCACGTCCTGCATTCCAGGACTGCCATAAAAAACAGCCCACACACGTGTCATCTGTATCTGGCTAAAGGAAATTTGCATCATAAATCATGAAAAAATGTAGAGTCATGCCCATAACTGTAATTGCATTATCCCTGCTGAGGACATAAGTGTCTCGCATGGATATTTGAGTTATGCCTTAGCCTATTGATGTGTCTGCATACAAATCCTGATTAGTGCTGACAAATATTAACTATGACAGCTGTCCTTCCGTTGATTAGACATATAACAAACACAAAAACTCGTTGTCCCGGACGCCTTTTGTGCATTTGGAGGTGGCTCCTTTGTAGTTATTCCACCTTGTTCTGAAATTTTAGCAAAGTGTCGTCAGCGCGGCATGTCAACGCTGCGGGCAAACGGCATTGTCACAAAAAACTAGAGAAAGCAACTAAAGCGGATGAAGCGGGCGCAAAAAAAAGAATATAGTTTTCATTTGCGCCATTTATGTCCTGCCAGTTGAGTTGTTGCTGCTGCAGCGGAAACGGAAGCCCTACGCCATTGTCCTGCATTGTTCCTGCTGCTTGGCCGTCATCTCCGGCCGCTTCTGGCTCCAGTTATTGTCATTCTAGCAAAACATTTCCGCTGACATGATTTTCATTCAGAGCTCATTGCGTTTGGTACATGGTTGCGTACATGTTTACCCGAATTTTCATGCCGTCGGTAAGTAAGTGTCTTTGAAAACTCAATCTACCCTAAAGCACCCTCTCTCTGTATTTAAAATTTAATTAAACTAACTTTGCAACAACATTGGCCAGATGCCAGACTCACCGGCCGATATACAAATCATGCTAAGCTTTTTACCTGATTGAAATGCAAAAATCCCAATTTGTTCAAATTCGAATTGGCATGCGAATGCAACAAATCAATCAGTCGCCCGGGAGAAGGGGGAAGGGGGAAACACCGGCGCTGTGAATGTCTGGAGGGTATACATCCGCACCACCTGTGCCCTGCGTTCATTGAAATAGCACATGTAATGTATCAATCTGCTTTGCGGTTTGTTTGCCCAGCCACTCCACATTTTGTGGCCACCGTTTCTATTAGATGTGAGTGCAAATGAAATTAGCAATATATGCAGAGCGTTACTCGTTGAGTAAAAAGGGTAAACTGAGTTCGTGTAAATGTATGTAACAGGCCGAAGAAAACATCTTCGACCCCACAAAGTATATATCGAGACATAATCGCAAAAGTAATGTAAGCGCCAAAAAGCACATTTTTTTAAATTTTGATACTCTTTACCAAAGGTACATAGAGTATGTTTAGTTTGTGCAAAAGTATGTGACAGCCAGAAGGAATCATCTCCGACCCTATAAAGTATATATTTTCTTGATCAGCATCAACAGCCGAGTCGGTATAGTCATGTCCGTCTGTTTCTCATGTCTACCCGTCCTGCTAACCACCGCTGTATTCAAACAAACACAATATTTGGGAGAGAGAGAGCGGATAACGCGTATAACGAGTGAGCAAACGCGAGCGACGGCATTAACTGGTACAGAGTATCTTATAGTCGGGCTTGACCGGCTTTCTCACTTGTTTTTTTCAATACATGCATAGCGGCTTTTTTGAAAACAATAAATGTGGCTTACATTGAATCTCATTTAAATAATAGATGACAATTTTAACTTGCTTTTGGGTCAAATTCACCTTTTTATGGCGCCTACGTAATTTTCGCTGTATCTCTTGGCGAAGGCTGAAATTGAAATGTGGCGCATACGTCAGTCTCAAGACAGACAGATGGGCATGGCTATATTGACTCGGCTGTATGAACACCTAAATCTCAGAGACTAGAAGAGCTAGAGCAACCAAATTTGAAATGTAGACTCCTTGGTTGCACGCGGATCAAGTTTGTTTCAAATTTTTCCAATGCCAACCGCCGCCCCCACAGTACAAAATGTTGAATAGCTCTGACAATTTTAAAGATATCGACTAAATACTTATATTAATTCTCGCAATATCTATAATCCCTTAATTTTTCATAAAGATCGGATAATCAATAGCTGAGTTCACAAAATGTTGCATACTTTTTGGCTTTCCTCCCTCAGGAACTCAGGAAAACTATTAAACATTTTTGTTGATAAAAATTGCATGAAACACCATCAGAAACTATGTGATTGCAATTAACTGCACGATTTTGCTTTATATTAAAACAAAAACAACATAAATGTAATGCGGAAATTTAAGTAACGCAACCTAACATCACGTCAGATACTTTTGCTAATAAAAAAATATCGAGAAAATATTTTTGAATATGGTAATAAAAGATTTATTTAGGGATTTGTAATTTTCTAAAACAACTCAAAACCCACTTCCGTTTTTTGTAACGTCACTCCATCACATATTTTAGCTTATATCTTTAACTCCTTATGGTCGATTGAAGTCATTGTTTTTGCTGATTGTAGTGCTACTTAATTGCTATCCAAATATAAAAATTTCTTTATAAAAATCTAAGATTTTCTTATTATACCCTTGCAAAGCGTATTATAATTTTGCCCAGAAGTTTGCAACGCATATAAATATTCATTTCCGACACCATATATTATTGATCAGGGCAATGAGCTGAGTCGATTGAGCTTTGTCCGTCCGTCTGTCTGTCTGTTTCAACGCAAACTAGTCTCTCAGTTTGAAGGCTATCGAACTGAAATTTTGCACAGAGTCTTCTTTTTACTGCACGCTGCTATGTCGGAACCGACCGGATCGGATGACTATATCTTATAGCAGCAATAGGAATCATCGGTCGAAAAATGGGTCTAAGTGAGAAAAACTTTTTTGTTTTCAATGTGAGCGTCCTTAAATTTGGTCATTAATAATATTATATGCTTTCAAACAGATTTGCAAATTTGGGTCAAAATCGGATGACTATATCTTATAGCTGCCATAGGACCGATCGGTCGGAAAATGTGTCTTAGTGAAAAAAAACTTTTTTGTTTTTAAGTAAATCGTTCTTAAGGTCGGTGATTATTTATATTAAACGCTTTCAAACTAATTTGAAAAAGTTGATCAACATCGGATGACTATATCTTATGGTTGCCATAGGACTGATCGGTTGAAAATGGGTCTTGGTAAGAAAATTTTTTTGTTTTAATGTTAGCGTCCTTAGACTGATGACTAATTTTATATGCTTTGAAACAGATTCGCCAAATTGGGTCAAAATCGGATGACTATATCTTAAGGCTGCCATAGGGCAGATCGGTCGGAAAATTAGTCTTAGTGAGAACAACTTTTATGTCTTCAATTTTATCGTTCTCAAACTCGGCGTTTGTTAATTTGAAATGTTTTAAAAAAAATTCGCGAAATTTGGTCGAAAAATGTTAGATTTTTATGTAACCGTTCTTAAACTGTGACATTTGCACTTGCATTTGCATTTGCAAGGGTATAAAAACTTCGGTACAGACGAAGTTAGCTTGGCCTTCTCGTTTTTTAAAAACATTTATTCGTACAAAAGTAACGTCGCGTCAGTTTGGAAATGCTCATATGTACCTTTGGTACAGAGTATAAAGCAACTAAAGCGTAAGTTACAGCCGACCCTGCTCGACTTCCTTATTCTTACTCAGGGGTAGAAATGTTTAATAGCCTTCCTGTGTCTCTGAGGGGGGAAAGCCGAAAAGTATGCAACATGTTTAAAACTTGGCTATTTATCATCCGAAGAAATGCACAATGCACTTTCTTAACACAGCATGAATTTTGATAAAAAAATTCAATAATCTGCAAGCGTTGTTCGCTTGTAAATCGACTCATGGTTAAATCATAGACCAAACTGAAAATGTTTGACAGTAACTTGTGACACAGACACGATTCTCATCGTTTCTTGCCATATATGTATTAAGGGGCGTTTTCTCATGTTCATGTTTTTGCTCAAATCGAAATCGATCTAGATTTTGCAACTAGATGGTTTTTGTGCAATTGGGGGCATTTGCGCCACGGTCACACCGGGAGGGCTGGAATGGTATAATGCTAGGTTGGCAGCACCTCTGCACTCAGCTGATAATTGTCTTTTTTATTGCGCGCCAATTTTCAAACTTAAAGCAATAATTTTACAGAGGAGGAGAAGTTTTTTTTTCAACGACTTAATACTATGATGGGAGATTAAGCAGTAGGTCGAAAGCAATGTTCACACAGGCAAATAATTTGGACAAATCTTCATGAAAATTGGGCTATATAGGCCAAAATATGGAACTTTCTGGCCATATTTGATCAAATTAGCAGCAGTTGTTTTTTGTTTTCAAATGTTATTCAGTGTGACCATATGCGCGGATACATAAAAATACTTAATTTACATTAGCATGTACATGGTTTTGAAATCAATGAGGATGAAGTAGATTGCTACGAAATTCGTCTAGATGTTTAGCATTGAACATTAGCAAAGCAAATGCAGTAAATCGACCTTGATTTGCAAAAGTACCAACATGAGAAAACGGCCCTAAGTATTTTTAAGATGAACAGCTGGAAAAGTTTGAAATGCTGTTCGCGGAAAGTTATGAAGTAATTTCGTCAAAGCTAAATGCCTAAGTAAAAAATAGTTTTCGTATAATATCTGCCGATCTACTTCAATAATTTTGTTTGCACAATTAAGACAGCCTTTTTTATTAGGACAGGGATTGGGTTGAATAGTTTTGTTGACAGTGCTGCATTTGTCTCTCTATCTGCACTGTTACTGTACTGAAAAAGTGACATTTCAATAACCTTGAACACAATGTGAAAAGCTAAAAAACAAGAAAATCTTTATAACAAAACGCTAAACGGGACACATTTTATATTTTAAGAACATACACAGACACTTCATGGCCAATTAACAATTCTTATAAACAATGTTATAAACAATACTCAACAGTTAATTTTCTTTGTTATGCAGTACTATATAGAAAAATATTTTGATCTACAGACCTACAAGTTGTCGCTTATGCAGATTAAGTGAAGAATTTATGAAGAAGAACTAAAAAGTGAAACAATGATAAAATAAAATGCTAACGCACTCTTTTCGGATTAGTCAATCTGGGTTTCAATTTATTAATTTGCTTTTATTCCAAATACTAACGCTGCTCTTAGTTTTCATTATTGTCAAGAAAAACATAAGTTTCGCTATCGATATATTTGAAAGTGCGATATCTTCTTATGTAGACCAGTTTCAGGGGTAATTTAAAATGTCTTGAAACATATTTTGATTATTGCTCCGTTAGCATTTTTAGCATCTACTAAATCCTGATTTCCAATCTTGTTTTTATTATCGTTTTCCATTTTCATTGTATTGGCTTACTTTCTTTCCTCGGATGATTAGCCTTGAGAAATCATTATTCTAGTGTTCTGTTTAAGAGTTGTTCAATTGTCTTACTCTTTCTGTTCACTCCTAGACTTTTTTTTTTGGTCATTCAATTGTGGCCATTAAGCAGATGCAGTTAGACTCGGAGCATAATGGAAAAACTTTAGCCATTACTTAAGCTGTCCTAAATGCAAATTATGACGTCCTGCATTTGAAATTTCAATTGTATCTTAGGCAAGTAAAATCCATTAATTTTGATTATGCCCAGAAACTGTGGCTCTTTTTATTTGTTTCTGGCTTTAGGCTGAATTTACTTGTTGCTTGATTTCAATTTTCATCTCCACACTGCTCAAATATGGCATTCAAATGAAAGGTGGTAATAAAACACTTTGCTTTTTAATTAATAACCAACTTGCATGTGCAGCTCTGGCAGTTTGTTTGGAGCTAAAGTCCAACTCCTGTTTTATGTAAATTTGTAGCTACAGCTACAAATAGCTCAAAATACAGAAGAAAGTTTAGTTGACACAGGCACAAAGTCAAAGATTCGATTTTCCAACAATTTTTTGGCAATATGAGCTTGTTAGAAGGCGCCTGCAAGTGCGTCATATTCGGTTTAGGTTGAAGCTTAATTAAAGTTGCCCAGAGAGAGAGGCAGTTTCAGCTGCACTCTGTCCTTTTGCTTTGTGCAATTTCAGTCATTAAATGCTGCCTGCTAGCTCTTGGACATCAAGTGTTTGCTTCAATTCACACGCCCTGGTGTTGTCTATATAAATTTTGCCAAGGCTGTCCCCAGCACAAATCTCTCCCACTATGAGGCCAGTGTCTCTGTGTGTGTCTTTGGTGGGCGTTGTGGAGCTTTTTAATTTTAATGAGATCTCCCTGCCAGCTACGTGCCTGGCCTGGCCTGGGTCGTCGTTGTTAGCCACGCCTTGGCTCTAATTGAGGCGGCTAAAAATGTTTTCCGCTGACTTGGCTATCGCTCTTGGGCAGGCAGTTTCTAATTACAAAAGTATGCATATTTAAAACGTTTGCCATTTCTAGGAAGCGAAGGAACAATGAAAATGTGCTGAACACTGCCTGTCTACATGCAGTCTGCAAGTGTGACATCAAAATACAATTAAAAGTACATATAACGACTCACTTTAAAGAAAACAGGCGACAATTGTCCAATGGAATGATGCCGCGATTGCTGGTTGCCTCAAAGCTAGCACTTCAATTTTCACAACGCAGCAAAAAGAACTTGCAACATTTCCATATTTAGGACTAATTTACTAATTTTTTTTTAACAATTAATTTACCGCACAGTGTAAGATTATGCCGATCTAGGGGAATCAAAAAAAAAAGGTGCTTCAAGTTCAATGATTTTTTTTTTTAATGTTAGAAAAATATCCATTTGTCATGGAAATAAACAAAAAATCAGAGTGAAAATATCAACAGCCATGAATCAAGCGGAAGGATTTCCAAAACATATTGAAAAAAAAAATTCCGCATATTTTCTCAATATTAAGTTTAGCATTTTATTGTACAACAAATTTCCAAACTAAATCACGTGCAATTCGCATGTTTTTTGCTAGCTACTCCGTCTGTTTTTAAGATTTTCTTACCAAAGTTTGCACAAAGTCTTGATATACATGAAAACTATATATTTGCCATAACCGGCGTGATTGCTGCCATAGGAACGATCGGTTTAAAAACTAGTTCTAATAGGAACAACTTTTTTGTTTTTATACCCACTGGGCTGGATAGCCAAGTTTTTTGGCATAAAGTCGGCAGATGTAGCCACAGAGATGAAAATTGAAGGGTGTGATAAATATAGCCAAACTAACATGTGGGAAAAGTTTAGCACCAATCAGCCACGCCTTCCCTCGCCGCCCATATGATCCCACTTTTATTTATAATAAGTTTGAAGTTTTTTATTAGATAGGCACTGAAAAATAGTGACTTAGACCTTATTTCGCAAGTATAGAAGACTTTTTTGTTTTTATTCAATTTGTGTTCTGGTTTCATTACAATTGATTAATTACCTTAATTTTCTTCTACATCTAATTCAAATAAATACAAATATCCTGATATTGTTTGGGTGTACAATAAGTTTTCCAAATCTGCTAAGTCTGGCTGGTCCTGGCTAGAGCATATGTCCCTTCGATTTCAGTGACGATATCAGCATAGTTGGGTGTTTGTTATTCCCAAATTGTACAGGTAGCTCCGCAGTCTGCAGTGGCTCGTGCAGAGACCTCTCAGGATTCTGAGGGCATTCTTTCCTTGTTGGATTAACTTTTGGAATCTATTGAGGTTGTATACATATATGTAAAATTGGCTTTACAGCCCCAAAGGGCCAAGCCAAGCTTCTTTTGTCAATCTCTTGGCGTGTCTGCTTATAATTTTTGCACAAGAGAAAGGGATCTACAGTTTAACGCCTAGTACGAACGGCAAAGTTTGAGAAGCTTTTTCATGGCTGGCGCCAATTGCTGGTGTAGGTGACCGGATGTGTAAAAGCAATTTTCTCAGGAAAGAAAAAAACTTTTTTTTATTAGATGGTCCAAGGCGGGATTAAGCAAACGCCTCCCGCACAGCAGGCCGATACACTACCCGCTGAGCTGCACCCGGTAGTTCACTATTAATGCTTTTGCTTGACTTATCCCCCTGGTGTTTCCTCAGGAGGTTGTTCTAAGCATAGTCTTTTCCTTTCTAAGGAGTCCTTTTATGGTGTGTTGGCTTATGCCGCAGTACGGTTCTGGGCCCAACATTGTGGTGGCTGCACCCTTACGTGCCAGTTCGTCGGTGCTATCTCCTCCGTCAGTTTAAAAGCTATCTTAACCAAACTTTGCACGAAGCCTTTTGGTACAAATACGCTGCACATTTGTCGGAACCGGCCGGATATGATGACTATAGCATATAGCTGCCATAGAACCGATCGGTCAAAAAACTAGTTTTAGTGAGAAAAACTTTTTTGTTTTCAATGCAAACGCCGCCAAACCTCGTGTTGATGATGAAAATCGGACAACTATATAGTATAGCTGCCATACACAAGCTAGTTCAGAGTGTTTGCGTTTCGTTTCAGTCATTCGAAACCAGATAAATAGCAGTAAGCTTGTTCATAACAATTCTTTTTCATTTAATCTAATTAGCTTATCTAATCGAATATGTGAATAGTTTTGCTATCGGTTGGGGTGTCATCTCTAACTGATACTTATATATATATATACGTGTTCTTGAGAGCAGCAGCCTATTTAAGCGAAGATCAACCCCCCACCTGTGTCTGCGATTTATTTTGGAGAGCTATTAGGCGTCCACCCCACTACGTTCACAGAGAAAAAATCTTAGTAGAAGAAACTTTTTTGTTTTCATTGCTATCGCTCTCAAACTTGTTACTGATCAATACTATATGATACTACACAATTCTGCCAAGTTTGATTCAAATCGGATGACTATAGCATATAGCTGCCATAGGAACGATCGGTTGAAAAAGTAGTTCTAGTGAGAAAAAGTTTTTTGTTTTCAATGGTAGCGTCATTAAGCTTTCCAGCTATGAATATTATTTGTTTCCACACAATTTTGACGAGTTTGTAAAGCTGCCATATAACAAACTGGCAAGCAAATGGTCAAAGTAGTGGCGCCATCTATTGCTGAGTTTGGAAAATAACTCAGCTAAGAATGTTCGACGAAAATCATATATGTTTATATAAATTAAACAAGCTACAAGGGTATATAAACTTCGGTCGAGCCGACTATTTTTTTTTGCTCATAACTTGTGTATCGCTCATCCGATCTGTATCATTCTTTCAGCAAATCGATAAATAATTTTGACAACTAGAATCTCCTTAAGGTACGAACAATCTATCATCAAAACTGTGGGAGATATGACGTTTTTTCCAAATTGCGGGGGCGGGAGGGGGCGTGGCCAAAATTGAAAATAAACTTGATCTGCCTGCAAGTATAAGAAAGTAAGTTTGGTCACCCTATTGAAGCGATAGCTATTTAACGATATCGGATGAAGCTTTTGTTAAATAACCCAAAGTACTTAATCTCGGGTTATTTCAAGCTACAAATGTGTCCGGCGATTAAAAGGCAGAGATAAGAATTGATTGAAGTATTTAAGAATAATATTTATAAGATCTAAAACCGGTGCATATTGAAACCCCAATGCGTGCTCATCGATGTGGGCGGCTCAGCATAATTCATTCGTGGTGTCGTAGCACCAACAATATATTTGCGAATTACAAGTAGTGTGTCATAATTTATCTGGGTTTTTGATATATCTATCAATGGTCGAATAAATCTTATTTATTATTGTTATACCTGTTCTTTGACATTTAAAGGTAGCCCCTATCTTCTATGTACATAAATGTGTCGTGTGTGGTGCACCAGTAGTGGGTGCTGGTGCGGGAGGTGTGGGTACACATCCGGTCATCTTCAGCAGCTATTGGCACCAGCTGTGAAGGAACTAGCCATGAAAAGCAAAATTCTCAAACTTCACCGTTCGGGAAGTTGAGAGAAGCCAATTTTATATTTTACATAAATGTTTGACGCTATAATTATAAAAATAAATTATTCCATAAGGGTTAAAATCAAGCCGAGTAGAAAGGTATTGTTTTGATCCCACTTTTTTGAATCCTCCACTGGACGCACTATTGGTCTCCCCGTACATCCAACTTAACACTGCTCTTAGCACCATCAAGAGTATACCATTTCTCACCATACTTTTGCCATTTGCATTCTAAACATGTGAGCGAATTTAATATACTTGCATGTAAAACTAAACAAAATATCTTGTAAATATGACACAAATAGCAGTCTTGCTACAAAATGCAATAATAAATTCCAAATAAATGCAACTGCAGAAGCATGAACATATGTAAATGGCAAAGGGGAACATCAACAGCATTTGTTTGTTATTAATACTAGCAATAGCTGAGCCAAACTAGGCGTGGCCCGAGGGGTAACTGCTGTACAGTACAATAAATTGGTGTCGTCCACAATGTTTCGAAACCCTGGCGTACCCAACCACACACACACACACACACACACGTGCCTAAAAGTCCATTCTCTATTTGTGGTTGTATTACCAGCAATTATACTGCCTGCTGTTCTAGCCATTGTTTTTTTCAGTTATAGTTATTGCTGCTGGGTTTTCACTGAATGTTACAATTTTGTAATGGAATAAAATATAAATATTAAAAATGTTTTGCAAATGCATAAAGCAAAAAGACAAAATGAAACAACAAGAGAATAGTATAAATAGAGAACATTACAAAATAAAGCAACAACACAACAGCAACCCCAGCAACTCGCTGCCCTCGTTTTACATATTTGTGTTTATTTAGATGCATTACGGTTCGTTGCTATTTGCAGGCACTGTGCGTTGTCCGGTCCCTTTTGCCAGTTGTTTGCATATCCATTAGCTTGGTTTTTTATTTGTACAACTCGTCGGTTTCTCTGTGTGTTTGGGGACCTTTCTATTTCGCTGCAGTTCGTTAGAGGGCCACCGACAAGAGCAACAGAAATACAGCAAACAGTTGTAAAATATGGAATATAGTAAATAAATATTAACAGTAAAGCTATGCAACTGTATGCCAGCAATTTACTTAAGGAAATTAAAAACTACTCACTAAATCACCACAAGACAAAGCCAAAATTTCCTCTGTCTGCCAATCTGTGCATATTGAACATCAACTGGCTGCTGCATTTGTAATCCCATCATTAGCATTGTAAGGGATCATGAATTATAGAACGGAAATGCATTTGGCATGTGTAGTTGTAATTGAATTAATTCGGAAATCACAAGAGCATGGGTTTGCTGACCTTAATGAAGAACTCGCTGCGAGCAAATAATCCGTATAAACTGAATGTCCGCTTTGTTCTCTGTTTCTGATTTGAAATCAGTTTGTTACTTCAAACTTCATGAGATTTCATTTTCTTATTTGAAAATCAAGCTGGAAGGTTTTGTGTCCAAGATAATGGTACAATTCCTTAATCAGGGTTGCATCTCTCGCCAAAAATTTTTAGTTCCATATGAAAAACTTATACTTACTAATACCGTGTTTGGAAGTACCTAGATTCATATTTTGTGTACATTTTACCTTACCTCCGTATTTTCAAATTCGAGTATCTTTTATCTTACCTAGGACTTAATTTTCATTTACCTTGTCAGTAGGTAAGGGACTAGGTACTTTTCGTTGGAGATTTTTTTCGAGCCGATTACATTTAGTCAAGATGTGGCCGCTCTACCATTATAAAGAAAAAAGTTTCAGGGACCTGTTTGTGGCTATCACTGGACGTCCAGTGAAACTTCCCTGTTAATAAACTATACGATCCTTACTAAATATAAGAAAGTCGGACTATTACTGGAAACCGATTTTAAATCGATAAATTTTTACGAAAGTAAAAATAGAATATTATAAGAAAAATATCGCTGGTATTTTTCAAAATACTCATTTTATTTGTACGACTGCCGATATCTAGAGTTTCTGTAACAAAAGTTACTCTGGCCACTATATAGATAGCAATCTACATCGTCATTCTCTCGTGCTCGCATTTAAACGTGTGCGATTTTCCCATATTTGTTACTATATTAGCTGAAGTTCATAGAAAATACGGACTTATAAATACCAATATATGTGCAACAGTTACAGATAATTCATCCAACTTCTAAAAAGCATTTATGATTTACAGTTTTCAGAAGAGTCTGATTTAAAGATAATAAAGTTGGAAAGTTCAGCTGTTGATGAAATTATTTTGCCAAATCACTTTGGATGTGGATCACACACTTTCAACTTAGTTGTCACGAAAGATGCTGAACAGACTCTACAATTCTTCCTTAGCGAAAGCAACGGCAATTTGGAAGTTCGTAAGCCTTGCGCCACAAGATGGAACAGTTTTCATGACTACATGAAATAATAATCTTTTGCAGTTCGAATCTCGTTGTTATTTAGGAATTTTCTTCCTACGTTACTTCTTGTAATACCTAAACATCAATACTTGAATAATTTGAAATATTGTGATCCATTTGAAGATAATTTTAAAAAAAGAGTTTAAAAACTATTTTCTGTAATTGATAACACGACTTCTAGCGATGTCACTTTGGTGTTGTCCACTAAGATACTTTCAAAATTTAAATTGAACCATATTAAAACAACTAAGTTGTAAAGTGTTTTAAAGATTGTCTTGATGAAGAAATTTCGGAAAATTTGGAAACTGTAGTCAATGAGAGTTCAAAAACAAAGGATTCTGAAGACTTTGAAGATACCAGTAAGAGAAGATTGGATAAAACTGAGAATGGTTATGAAAATTCTAATATTGAAATGGATGCCTTAACTTATCTTGCCGATAATAGCAAATCTTTTAAATCTATGCATAAGTATACAAATATTTGTAATTTCTTTATAAGCATAATACCATTTTGCCTCTACCCATATTGAAAGAATTTTTAGCTGGGGAGACAAGGTGAGGAAATATTCGAAAATGTTATGTTATAAAATCGAGATAGCATAAAAGACAATAAGCACAATATTCCATTTTTAACCATTCTTTTAAATTAAAAAGTACATTTTTTGTACCTTTACCTTTACCTTTTATGTTACCTAGGTATATTTTTTTGACCTACCTAGGTAATAAAATTGAGTACCTTTCCAATCACTGCTAATGCCTATATGGCACTTGGCCATATTGGTGACCAATAACAAGACAAGGCTTGCGAAATCGGGACAAAAAGATACATTAGTGTTGGTGATTTGATAGTTCAACTAGAAGCGTTTATCAGCACAGATTTCCGTGTTGGCGGCCAATATTGTTTTTGTCAGGAACAATATTGACCGACAATATCGGCAAGTGTCATATACCGTCATTTAGCATATTTTTCGATCCCAGTTGAGGCCGTTAAGCGAGGTGTGGGTGCATTTAATTCATATGATGCAACCTATCCAGAAAAATAATGTTGTAATCCAGTGTTTAAAAACTTCGACAAGTTTTAATTTTTTGACTCCTGCTTAAACTTCTGAAGTCTATACAACAGCAGACTTCTCAAATTTGGAAAAAACTTACTGATCAGTTAATCAGAATTTTACGACTTTTGCTCAGGGACCGAACCAATCACTCCTTTTTATATAAAAATCAGAACATAATTATTATTTATGAATTTTTGTTTTTATTATCATAAAGTATTAATTATTAAATGTTTATATTTATTTTTCTTCGCCCATAATCATTTTGAAAGATTTTTTTCAACTAAATCTAAAATACTTCTTATTAGTCGATTTTTAAATGTAAAAATCATTGATGATGTTTTTTCCCGAGTTTTATTTTTATACCCTTGCAAAGGGTATTATAATTTTGCCCAGAAGTTTGCAACGCATAGAAATATTCATATCCGACCCCATAAACTATATATATTCTTGATCAGGGCGACGAGCTGAGTCGATTGAGCTTTGACCGTCCGTCCGTCTGTCTGTCTGTCCGTCTGTCTGTCCGTCTGTTTCTACGCAAACTTGTCTCTCAGTTTTAAAGCTATCGGGCTGAAATTTTGCACAGAGTCTTCTTTTTACTGCACGCTACTAATATGTCGGAACCGACCGGATCGGATGACTATATCTTATAGCTGTCATAGGAAACATCGGTGAAAAATGGGTCTTAGTGAAAAAAACTTTTTTGTTTTCAATGTTAGCGGCCTTAAACTCGGCCATTGTTAGTATTATCTGCTTTCAAACAGATTTGCAAATTTTGGTCAATATCGGATGACTATATCTTATAGCTGTCATAGGAACCATCGGTCGGAAAATGGGTCTTAGTAAGAAAAACTTTTTGTTTTCAATGCTAGCGTCATAAAACTCGGCGATAATTAATATTATATGCTTTCAAACAAATTTGCAAATTTTGGTCAAAATCGGATGACTATATCTTATAGCTGCCATAGGACCGATCGGTCGGGAAATGAGCCTTAGTGAGAAATACTTTTCTGTTTTAAATTTTATCTTTCTTAAACTCCGCGATTGTTAATTTGATATGTTTTCAAAAAGAATAGTGAAATTTGGTCGAAACCAGATGTTTACCAGTAGGAAAATGGGTTTTAGTTAAAAAATTGTTAGATTTTTATGTAACCGTTCTTAAACTCTGACATTTCAAAAACAGCATTTGCAAGGGTATAAAAACTTCGGCACAGACGAAGTTAGCTTGGCCTTCTCGTTATTAATCAAGCATGATTATTATTCTCCATTTTTTTCGTTTCAGGGAATCAGGGAAAACAACAAGAATTTGTTTGGACATTTGGAATTTTCCATTGCTATAAAAACCATGCAATGAAACATTTTAATTTACCAAAGGGCCGCGATATTAGAGAACCGTACCTAGCTGCCTACTCTATCTTGCCAACAATAGCTTAGATGTTAAGGCGTATGACCGAAAGGCAACATGACCGAGGTTCAAGTTCCAGTTGGGGCATGTACTTTTTTTGTTTTTGTTGTGAACCAGAATTATATAGGGTATTCACCAGCTCTCGTAAAAGCGTAAATCAAAAAGCGTAAACTCCAAAAGTTTACGACACAACAACAAAACATATGGGAAATAATTTACCAACTTTATGCTGCCCTGGATTATGTTTAAAAAATCGGGCGTAAAAACGTAAAAGTGTAAACGATGAAGTGTTGTAAAATTATTCAAAGAATCGAAAAAAAACACTTGGTATCGAGCCATTTCGAGATTTTTGTCTTCAAAATAGGCGGTCACACCAACAAAAATTCAAATCATTTGTCCGTTAGTGGCATCTGGCCAGTAAATAAATTGACACATTTTCCTTAAAATAGCTCCAAACACTCTCCAACAAGACAGAATTGATGAATTTTCTTTTGACAACTCCAACCCAAAAACTGCAATCGCTTACTCAGGCTCCAATCGAGGTCGAAATACAGTCGACCCAATGCATGCATCAATTTGGCAAACAACGCGAACTGACTCTTAGTGCCACGAAGCATTTATAGAAAGCGACCATCATTGAAAAATGGCAGCCTATTGGTTCGCCAGTTGACTGACTTGGGTACACAGAACTTGGTTCCTAGCCGACAGCATGCAATTGCAGTAAGATCCTTTATAAGCTCATCCATGATTTCATCGACAGTATCATGGTCCATACCTAAGGATTTTTTTATGTATTCTTATTTCGTCATGCTCGTATTTAGCTTGATTTGTACACCTACATACCATCAATGCATTCTATTTCATGAAGTGCTAGGTCTATTTTTTCGTAGCCAATTTTATGGATAGCACTTTACTGCTAAATTGGAAAATTACATAGGTCGCCACTTTTAAAGATTGCATATGTAAGACGGTTAATAAATTTCCAATTAATAGAGTTAAATGTTCAGTCTTAGCAAGCGCGACGAGGCCACAAAGTTGTTACTAAAAATTACACATACGACCTGCAAGCAACATCATAATTTTCAAAACTAAACCAGCACTACATTTTTCTAATTTCTAAATACTAAAATAATTACCAAATTTTACCAAAAATATAAAACGAATTTACAGAATTTTTGGTAGGCGCCTTAAGTCCTGGGTATGAAAAGTTAGATGGGTTGCCTTGTCTTCTTTTATTTACCACAGAAAATAAAGTGCATGTGCCCAAGTTACCCATCAGCTGCCCAATTTATGGAGGGACGCTTAAGCCCCTGTGAAAAGTATAAAATGCATCGTTCCCAAAATAATTGGCCTCTACCTGGTGTTTATTGGGCTGAACATAACGTTAATAAAGTGGGTTCGCATTCCTTAGGCGATACATTTGGAACTGCACCCGGGCCTGCTGCACTCCAGGTGTAAGCAACGCAAGAGAGAAAATGGAAGTGGAAATAGGGGCCCAGGCAAATGAATATGAACCAGAGAGGCCAGGCTCAGTGGCAAAAAAAAAAAAGAAAAATGGAACCATTCGCCAAGCCCAAAAGAGATCAAAAATGAAAAAGGCAAAGCTAACTTCGTCTGGGCCAAAGTTTTCATACTCTCTCGAAGTGATGGACCATTTCTGAAAACAGATTCAGACAGAAAATCATCTAGAATCTCCACCAACCCTTCAATATACTGGACCTTGTTGCCTAGTGTTATTAATGGCCGAGGTTAGGGACGCTGACATGGAAAACAAAAAAGTTTTCGTCACTAAATCCGACTAAAAACCAAATTACAGCCTGAATTTATGCTATGGGTTTTTTAAGGTGTTACCAATTTTGTTGTAAGTAAAATTGCTTTTTAATTGCGAAAAAGAATCGCAAATGACTCGAAAATGAGTCGAAACTGATCAGAAAAACGGTTTAAAATCGACTCTTCATGAAGAGTCGCGGCTAGGGTACCATTTTCTCCCGACAAAAGTATCATTTATGTTCAGAAAACGAGCGCATTTATGACTACTTTAATCAGACTGAGGATTCGGAAAAGACTCGAGTGAGATCAGAAATTTCATAAAATGTTACACACCGTTTTTTTGTTGTTGTGTGCGCCTGCATGGACTGCTGATTAACAAGACCAAAACAAAACTATGAATCCAAGATCACAGCGTACCCTTACGAGTCAATGTTTGGGTCGATGCCAAAATCATGCGATGGCTCAAAGCAGCTGTTGTAACCGAGTACAGTGGTATCTCGCTAAAGTGAACCCTTGCCAGTTCTCGTATATCATTACAGGCCATAATCAATCATTATTATTATTTTATCTATAATTTTTTACTATCTTATTCCTTAATGCATACCAATAATCGAATGCCGAATTGTCATATATACTAAAATTTTTAGCGTCGGTTAATTTTGATAAAGTTTTTGATAAGTTTTTTTTTTTGCAATTTATTTCCAACTCATTTAAAGTGTAATTTTAAAATTAATCATCACTCTTTAAAACTACGATTAGCCTTTAGGATCCTTAAATCATGTTAGTTTTAGTCATTATTAGTCACCAGAAACATAATGAAGTTCGTAATTAAATTTATAATTAAGTCTGACTAAAATTTTTCACACCGGAAATCATGAAGCGCCGACGTGGGATAGAGTGACCAACTAGCTGTTGTTAAAGGGATAGCCAATGGACATCAGTTCATGCCTGCCCCTGTGGATCATGGTAGGGTGCGGGGAATATGGCCGCTGAATAAAACCTCAGCGCGGCCTTAACTCGGCTATGGCTTTCTGAATCAACTTCCTTTCACTTTCTTCTATACCCCTCTCTTGTACCCTGTTCTTATATTCTTGGACCAAATGATAGGCTTCTTTTACCCTAGGATTTCCAAAAACAACCCGTGATTATAAAAGTTAAGCGGTAACATTATTTTGCACCTCCCCATATTGCCGACGAAAATAGTCGGATCAAACACGGGTTCCGCACAGGACTACTTTTTCCATCGGCTTGGTCAGAATGAAACTATTCGTTGTATGCTACATGTGTACAAATCTGTATGTCAGACCCAAAGTTCATTGGCAATTAGTTGCTTCCGCATCCCATGCATCCAACCCAAATTAAATTTTTTTTTATGTCCAGAAACAAGGAAGCAGTCTTAGCAAGAAGTAATTGGATTTGCATCACATTTTGCAGCTCAGGGTAGGTCTGCACAACTACTGGCCAACGCAATTAGTACTAAGTTCTGCTGTGATGTGCTCACGCTTGATCACTTTAGACCAGAGAAGGGCATGCACACATATCGACACACTTTTCACACGCATACAAGCACAATTTGCGTGCGCCCCATTCGTGTTCTATAAATAGCTTTCAATGCTTATAGCGTACGTGTGATTTTGTGCAGTCGGCCGCGGCAGAGCTCCTATGCACACGAGGCAGCGCGCTGCCTCGTGTGCATTGGAACTTTGCGACGCGCCCATCTCTGCTTTAGACGCTTCCGAGACCCACAAAGTTTATCATTTGAAAAGATTCGTTTACGCTCCTTGTTTATTTGTTTGCAGTACCTGCTGAAAAATAAAATCAATTTTCTTCTTATTATGGTCACTGATTGCACGCCAAACACGGCATAACTGAATATAAAGCATCCGCCGCATGGGCTCCATGTTAAGAGTGGTATTAAAATATCAGCGAATGCTCGAGCTGTTCGCTTATTGGGTTAGCTGTACTGCGAGAACTGGCCTATCGAATGACTCTGGAGCAGTCGGCTTCAGCATTGCTGGCTGCCTGTCATGTTGCCATGTCATGATTGTGATAAATGACGTAAAATGATGCCAGTGACAACGACACATAACAACAACAAAAAAGCTGGCAGGCGTCGTTCGGTTGCTTTCACGTACTCTTCCCTGTCTGCTTCAGGTATCTGATATATTTTTTTCATACACACTCACACACCAGAGGCTGTAATTTCTGGACATATAAAATGCAGCCTGCAATTTGCTGGCATCGTCATCGTCATCCTCATCCTTTCATCCTCATTGCTGAAGCAGCGACGGAAAATTGTACCTCGACTTGTTTGCCTTAACGAAATTGAATTTTTTTGTAGCAAGCCCTTTCCCGCGTGCTCTATTAATAATTTAAGCTCGTTGTGTTAAGACAAACACCAAGGCAAAAAATAAAAATAAAATTAAAGCAAAAAGGTTTTCGATTGTTCAATTAAATAAGCAAATATTTCACATTAATCCGCCTTGCATAAAATTCGAAAAATAAGTAAAAGCACTAAAATGCACAGTTTGAGCAAGAGTAATTGCGAATCGGTTAACTTTGCCATCGGTTAGTAATACACCTTATGTGGCAAAATGGGACAATCAAATATCTCTATCGAACGTTTGGGGAACTAAAGCAAATTGCATCCGCTCGACTTCTGAAAGAAACATATTTTTTTTAACATTACTTTTGCAAGTATTGCAGTCAAGCCTCATTCGAAAGCTAAACTTAATTTTAAATTTAAAATGTAATTAAGTACGGTTGAAATAAGTACAAGTACATGAAATTCTTTAAAATCTACTGGCATAAATGGGTCGTTCGATAAACACTCGCTCGCTTAAGCTTCATTAAGCTGCAGAGTACTTTTTTTGAACAAATTTTTGAAATTATAAATCTGTTGCTTCCACGTCACAGCCAACAACAATAAGTTTTATTTAAAAAAAAGTTATATTTAAAATTTCAGCCATGAATTGGAGAGCTGAGAAAAACAAAACTCCGAGGCATTGTTCTCACGCGGTGGATGTAAAAAGTAAAAGCACCTCCAGGAGGGCCAGGGCCAAGCTTCTCTCAATCTCTTGGCGTGTGTGCTTATAATTTTTCGCACAAGAGAAAGGGACCTACACCTACAGTTTACCGCCGAATCCGAACGGCAATAGTTAGAGAATTTTTGCTTTTCTTTTCACAGCTGGCGCCAGTAGCTAGTAGCTAGTGAAGGTGATCGGGTGTGTTTTTTTCTAAAGAAAGAAAAAACTTTTTCTATTAGATGGTCCGAGGCGGGATCGAACCCACAACCTCCCGCACCAGCAGCCACACATACAACTAGTACGCTACGCGCGACCACGCGGTAGATGAACACAGTGAAAAATAACACAAAGTAACAAAATTACACTTTTTCCGGTGTACTAAAGGGTTGGTGGTGATTCTTGATAATTATCATGTGCTGAACACGAATCTGTTTTCATAAATGGTCCACCACTTTGAGATTTTTAGAAGTTTAAGCTTAAAGTTGCAAAAATGACAATTTTGACCTTTTTTAAACGCGTTTTGTGGGGAACCTATACTTTTCATTTGACTCTCTTTGATATTATCGGAAGGTACTACTCCTTAATTTTGAAATAAACTATTTTAAACAGATTCGTGTTCAGCACACGAAAATCAAGCAGAATCAACACCAACGCTTCATCATACTGCACCTTGTTGCCTAGTGTAATCCATCTTAAATCTAGATTGAAAATCTCTTTTTCAAGAATCTTGCAATCTTATGAAAACAAAAGTGAAAAAGTCGAAATGAGCTTAGAAATTTAATAAACAAGATTTATCATCTTATTTTATTAACCCTCCAACAGTTTTCTGAAAAAGCTGAAGTTGCAAAATCGTATGATACGAGGATTGTTTAAAAAGATTTTTTTTAGAATGTTTATTATTCTATTTGAACATTCTTTCCCTTCATAATAATTCCCTAGGATATAAAACATTTATGACATCGTTCCATCCAATCCTCGAAGCACTTAAAAAAAATCATTTTTTAAGACTTTGTTTAGCTTCTTCTTTGATTACGTCTTTATCTACAACACGATTGAGGCGTGTTCTAGCGTCCTCCTTTCACGGGTCTCTTTAGTTTTGGGAACAAAAAAAAGTCACAGAGAGCTAGGTCAGAGAATACGGTGACTGTGGCATTATTAGAGTGTTGTTTTTGGCTAAAAGTTTGCGCACAAGCAACGATGTGTGAGCAGTGAGCAGGGGCGTTATCATGGTGGATGAACCAATTTTTGGTCTTCCACAATTTCGGGCGCATATCTTTCAGATAATATTCATTACACCGCGCAACACTAAAAACTTGATAGAGTCGAGACCAAAAAATTTTGAAAGGGTATGATGGTAGTACAAAAACCTTCGCTGGGTTTGGCCGTTTTAGCTGCCGTTTTCTTTTTATTGCATTGAGAAGTTTTTAGCTTCTGACTGGGACTCGCATCTCCATATCGCGTAAACCATTTGGAATTTCGATTTGAAGTCTGAGAGGAAGTTGTTGCTATTGGCTAAGCTTACAAGTCAAAAAAGTCACATCTTTATACTCAAAACTGCAAAAATGTTTTAAAATCATCATGTTTTCCCCTCGTTTTGTACTGTTTTTCAACTTTGTCTTGAAAACTGTAACGAATTTGACTAAGCAATGCAGGACAAAAACGTAGCTTGGACTTAAATAAAGAAATGATTGGAACTTATCCACTTCATTTGATTGGTCCTTCTTACAGTAACGGGCCCTTAAAACTCGAAAAATTTCAATCTTTGCTACCAATTGGCACCAAAAATTTCGATTGTTTTCTATTAAATCAAGAAAATAGTAAGTAAACATAACTGAAAAACTGTATTTAAAAAAATTTAGTTTTTTTACATTTTTACCGAGAATGTTCGTTATTTCGAGTTTTAATGAGTGTTGTACGTGCTTTTTGAATTTTTATTAAGTTAAGGAGTAGTTCTTTCCGATAATATCAAAGAAAGTCAACACAGAAGAATATGTTATCCACAAAACGCGTATAAAAAAAGTGAAATAAGGCATTTTTGTATCTTTAAGCTCAAATTACTGAAAATCTCGACGTGATGGACCACTTCTGAAAACAGACACGTGTTTAGCACACGAAAATCATCTAAATTCACCACCGATCCATTAACATACTGAAAAAGTCTAATCTTGTTGCTTTGTGTAATCGACGAAAATCATTTAAAAACTTAATTTATATAAATTATGCAAGCTGCAAGGATATTTAAACTTCGGTCGTGCCAAAATTAGCTTTCCTCTATTTTATTAATCTAATTTTGCACCAAATCTTAGTTATTTATCAAAAGACCCATCTTAATTTAGTCAACAAAAGCTTCGCTTTCAACGTTGCTGGTAAATCACGCCCTTTAATTGAAATATGTATTTATGTTTCCTGTGACGAACATATATCTTTGCCAGCTACAGACTTAATGGGCAAGTCGACATTTAAATGCCCTGCTATTACATTACGTTTCTTTCCATTTACCCCAATTTTGGAAACAAACTGAAACACTCTACAGCTGCAGGGTGTACTTAAATAGCACACAGACTGCATAAATCATTAACTATAATTTATTGTTGGCAATTTGCACCTTTCAGATGGCAATTTATGTCGCCGGCTATTTTATTTCTTCGATGGCGCGTAAATAAAACGTAGGCAAATGGCACAAGTGGCAGAACAAAGATGGCGCCGGGATCCTAGGGGGGCGGAAGTCATTGGAAAAGTTGCTTACGACAAATGACAGCAACAAGGCGAAACCACAAAAATATTGTTGTCAACAACTAGAAATTGATTATTTTGCACGCATAGATGCCCAATTTGAATTTCAAAATTGATATATTTGTTGTAAATTGAATTTGCCACAAAATACACGCCAGAGTATAAGCCAATTGATTTTTTAAGTCGGTGACCTGCAAATTAGTTTTAAATATTATATATGCCGGCTCACGCTCAAAGTTGATGAATGTTTAATAACTGTATAATTGAATGGATGGAAAAGTTGTGCTATTTCATGAAATGAAATCCTTAAAAGTTTCTCTTGTAAACATATTAGCATGTATGCATGAATGTTTGTATGTATTTACCCGTAATATGTGTGCACACAAAGGAAATGCAAACTTTCGAATGTGTTTTCAATTGTCATGAATATTGCAATTTATTTGGCTTTTGCCATCCGTGTGTGCACATTTGTTTCGGGCTGCCAAACATTTGCTTAACAACTATTTGTGGCTAGGTCCGTGCTTTGGTGTTAATTTGATATTTTATTTATTGTTTTTCAATATTTATACATAATTGTGTTTACGCTTTCACTGCTGCAGTCGACGGTGCATGTGAATAATGTAGATACGCAAACTTTGAATCAATTGAATTTTATAAATGTGAAAAGTAAAGTTTGTTGAATGGCCGCAACTTGCCATTCAAGCGATAAATGACAAATTCACTTGATAACATAAAAGGATAGTCAATTATTCGGGTTAACTATTTTATTTGTAAGTGTTTTGTCTGATCAATGTTGATAGTAAGACTTTAAATTTGTTCTTTTTTAATTTACCTTGAATGGTACTCGTACTTAGGATCTCGGGGACTTAAATACAAAAGTCGGCATCTTGGCACATAAGACAATTCAGCGCTCGCGTCAGGGTGCCACAAATCTCAGTTAAGAACGGCCAATATTACAGCTAATTGTTAAATATGTTCAACATCGCATCAAATATTTTTCTTAGTTAAGTCAATGTATAATATATAAAACAAAGTCGTGTGTGTAACACCACTTCTTCTTTTCTTGAGATAGAATGGCTGGACGGATTCTTAAGATCTTTGATATGTTGGATTTGTTTAAAAAGATTTACTAGTTGAAAATTGTCGAAGGGTAAATAGGACGCGAAATTTACAAAACTTTGTAATAATTTTGAACTTAAATTATGATGAAGATTTAATAGTTGGCAACTCTCGACGGGTAAATAGGAGGTGCAGGCCAATCTGTCAAAAAAATCGCGAAATTTGAAAAATAGACAGACTGCCCAATGGACGTTTTTTGTGGGTATTGTGGCACATTGAACATACAACCACGTTTGCTGGAGAAACGCATGAACTTTGTTGCCTTAATGGCAACGTGAAATTGTCAGTATTTACTGTGCCACCTGAATAATCAAAAATACAATCGCGGTTTTCAAATGACTTCATTTGGGGCAGTCATTATCAAGGAACACGGACTTAATCCTACATTCAAGATTCTAGGCCAGATGGAATATCGAATTGAATCATTGCAACCTGCTGAAGATGCACAGCATAAATTCTTACAAATACACTTGATGGGCAATATAAAGGAACAACTTAATAGGCGGCAAGAGATCAACACAGCAATCAAAAGAGAAATTCTTCATGATCTGCAGCAACTACCTCAGGGACATTATGCATTGGTCAGGCTGTTCAAGACTGCGTTGTAGCATATGCCAAATGATGACTACAAAGTCATGATCAGAGCGGATAAACGACCAGCTGGAACACACAAACGCAGATTTATCTCTCCCATTATGCAAATTTAGCGATTTTTTGGATCATTTAATCTACATGTCCTATTTACCCGTCTGTTAACGCGTCTATTTACCCCTCTATTTAACCGACTTTATGAAAATCTAAACTCATATAGGAATTTTGCAAATTTCGAGATTTTTTGGACCGATCGACGTACAGCTTCTATTTATCCAAATATTTAACCGTCTTCATGACAATCTAAGGAAATGAAGAGACTCATTTAAAAAATGAAGAGAGATAATAAGAATATATAAAGAAATGAAAAGCCTAATGAAGAGACTCATTTAAAAAATGAAGAGAGATAATAAGAATATATAAAGAAATGAAAAGCCTATTTCGTAGGAAAACTGATGATCAATGTGATTACCGCGACGATACTTTAAGAAAATTTTAAAGGTGAGAAAGTTCTCATTCCGAGGATTCCGATGATTCAAACCCCTTGGGCCCTGGTCGGAAATGATTCCTTCAGCCATATACTTAAATTTGCACGACTTTAGTATACCCTTTTTATTCTACGAGTAACGAATATCTGAAACTTTCGTTTAATATCTCGAAAAGGTCTAAATCACATTTACAACAAGAATTCGTGTACTTGGATCAACTATTTCAGTACTTACTCTACTATTAAAACTGTTTGCACCTCACTTTTGTCTGGAAAAGACGGAGACGCTTTCTTCTCTACATTTATACATTTAAAAACGAATGCGTAAGTTAAAGTCGGCTCTAACCGACTTCGATATACCCGTTACTCATGGAAAGAAATGTTTAATAGCCATCCTGTGTGCCTGAGGTGAGACAGCCGAAAAGTATGCAACATTTTTTTGAACTCGGCTATTTATCATCCGAATTTGATGATCTTAAGGGCTTATAGATGTTGCGAATATAAATGTAAGTTTTAAATTTGAGATCGATATCTTAAAAATTGTGGGAGTTATTCAACGGCGTGGCAAAAATTTGAAATAAACTTGATCTGCGTGCAGACAATAGGAGTCTACATTTCAAATTTGGTTGCTCTAGCTCTTCTAGTCTCAGAGATCTAGGTGTTCATGCAGACAGACGGACAGACGGACATGACTATACCGACTCGGCTGATGATGCTGATCAAGAATATATATGCATGCATGTTAACTATGCACGTTCGAGATTGTTTTGAGCTCGATGTGTAAAATTGATTCTATCCTGTTTTTCCTTTCCTCCGCCATGTTCCATAGGACATATTTTTACAATTCAAGACCCAAACCAGTTTTGGTTTATTTCAAACTTCTGAAAAACAAAGAAATATAAAAATTTTTTGGACTCAACTGGGATTTGAACCCACAACCATGCAGTGAAACGAATGGAATGGCATCTCATCGCGCATGTCCAAAACGCCTAATTTTGACGATCTCGCTCTTTTATTTATGAACATGGGATCTCGAGGGGGATTGGAGTAACCACATTTGGAATGATACCAGTTCGAAAGGCTTGAATTGTGTAGAATATCCAGTAAGTCGAGGTTGAATTGCCGGGCTTACTCTAAGATTAACAAGTAAGAGCGCTGTAGTCGAGTTTCCCGACTACAAAATACCCTGTTCAATTAAGACACACATACAAACACACTGAAATATTATTATTAATATTATTTGTTAAAATCTAAAAATAAAAAATAAAAACGAGAAGGCCAAGCTAACTTCGTCTGTGCCGAAGTTTTTATACCCTTGCAAATGCTGTTTTTGAAATGTCAGAGTTTAAGAACGCTTACATAAAAATCTAAAAAATTTTTAACTAAAACTCATTTTCCGACAGATAAACATCTGATTTCGACCAAATTTTGCGAATCTTTTTGAAAACATATCAAATTAACAATCGCGGAGATTAAGAAAGAAAAAATTGAAAACAGAAAAGTTTTTCTCAATAAGACTCATTTTCCGACCGATCGGTCCTATGGCTACTATAAGATATAGTCACCCGATGTCGATCAACTTTTTCAAATTAGTTTGAAAGCGTTTAATATTAAGAATCACCGACCTTAAGAACGATTTACTTGAAAACAAAAAAGTTTTTCTCACTAAGACTCATTTTTCGACCGATGGTTCCTATGGCAGCTATAAGATATAGTCATCCGATTCTGACCAAAATTTGCAAATCTGTTTGAATACATATAATATTAATAATGGCCGAGTTTAGGGCCGCTCACATTGAAAACAAAAAAGTTTTTCTCACTAAGACCCATTTTCCGACCGATGGTTCCTATGGCAGCTATAAGATATAGTCATCCGATCCGGTCGGTTCCGACATATTAGCAGCGTGCAGTAAAAAGAAGACTCTGTGCAAAATTTCAGCTCGATAGCTTTAAAACTGAGAGACTAGTTTGCGTAGAAACAGACGGACAGACAGACGGACATACAGACAGACGGACCGACAGACGGACAGACAGACAGACAGACGGACGGACAAAGCTCAATCGACTCAGCTCGTCGCCCTGATCAAGAATATATATAGTTTATGTGGTCGGAAATGAATATTTCTATGCGTTGCAAACTTCTGGGCAAAATTATAATACCCTTTGCAAGGGTATAAAAACACGCACGCGAACACACACACACGCGCTCACACGCGGCCAGCTGCCTGCATGTAGACTGCATCCCATTTTTAATGGGAACAGGGTATAAAAAGATTGAAAATATAGTGACTTTTTTTTCTGTGTATTCCTTTGATTGCAAAACGCTCACACATTATTCAACACCCGAATAAACAAGCTTCGCGCTCTATTCATCAAACTTGCATAATCAACATGGTTTGAACCAATTGTTGGCACTCTGATTATAATCATGTTCGACTTCATTCCAATCAGTTCGGCTGATTGTTCGTTTGGCTCAATGACGATTGTTTAGAATGAGCGAAAATCACCTCGTATGAATAAACTCTTGCAAAGACGCATACGCGCTGCTGGCAGATATGGAAAAAGAGAGAGAGAGAGAGAGAGAGCAATACTCTGCCATTGCTCACGATGCGCTGGCCAGTCAATTCTGAGTTTTGTTCGATCGAACACACAATGCGTTTGCCGGTATGCATCTGATTATATTCAATACTGAGTTTTGTTCGTTGAATAAATATGATTTCTAGAATTTTTGTGTTTGAGCCAATCAAGAAAAAAGTGATTTTTGCAGTTCTCTGGTATCAATTAACAGAGCACTGATATAATGTTAAGTGAGGCAAACCATGACAAAAGGAGTCCTTATACCACATTTTTTTGCTCCACCTATTATAAGTCTCCGAAGTATAGGTGTGCATACAGGCGAACGGACAGATGGGTGGACAGATTTTTCGACGGACGAGGGCTTAAAATAGTTCTTTCTGATTGTGTCATGTCTTTCCACAAACTTTATATACCCATTTTAGACTACGAGTAACGAGTTTTTATATACCCTACTGAAACGCCATTTCCCATTCAGGTTATACTCATAGTATTGTAGAGGGCATATTAAAATTGTCCAGATGTTTGTAACGCATAGATAGAAGCATCTCCGACCACATAAAGTATATATAATATATTATTGATCAGCATGACGAGCTTAGTTCATATAGCCATGTCCGTCTGTCCGACTTTTTCTATGCTATCTCCTCCTTCAGTTTTAAAGCTATCTTCACCAAACTTTGCGCAAAGTCTTTTGGTACAAAGACGCTGCACATTTATCGGTATCGACCGGATCGGATGACTATATCATACAGCTGCCATAGGAACTATCGGTCGAAAAAGTAGTTTTAGCTAGAAAAACTTTTTTGTCTTCAACGCAAACGTGCCCAAGCCTCGTATTTATAAGTTTTTGTATGCTTTTTTGTCATGCTTTTACACCATTCCACCAAGTTTGATCAAAATCGGTCAACTATATAGTATAGCTGCCATACAAAATATAGTTCTGAAACAAGTTTTAGTATGAAAAACTTTTTTGTTTTCAATGCTATCGCTCCCAAACTTGTTACTAGTTCTAGTTTTTTGTTTTCAATGGTAGCGTCTTTATACCATCCAGTTGTGAATATTATCAGTTTCCACACAATTTTGGGGAGTTCGGTCAAAATCGGATGAATATATTGTATAGCTGCCATGTAACAAACTGGCAAGAAAATGCTCAAAGAAGTGGTGCAGTGGAAGTGGAAGAGGAAAACAAGTCCGCTGATGAGAGAATTTGGTTATTCTCGAAACAGCGATCGTTGTACGGACATACCCCATTGCTATTCCAAAATGTTGTAATTGATATCTGTTGATTTGTGTTGATTAAAAAGATTTATACCCAACCAAAGACATTGAGCTAGCCAGTTGCAACTTTGACTAAAATAGAGGAAAGCTATCTTCGGCTCCACCGAAGTTTATATACCCTTGTAGCTTGATGGCGCCAATATATCCATTGGCACTAAAATCAAATCCTCTATTTTAACATGGCACAGCTGTCAGCGCTTGAAAAGGGTAAATGCTACCCCAATCAGCCCGCCCATCGTCTGCACCATCTACATAAACTTTAACCGATTTTAGCACTGAAATAGGTCATAATTTTTATAGACCCTTTCTACTTGCCGCCTCCCGCTTTGGCGGGCGCACCAAACGTTACATGTCAAACTCAGCCAAGCAGAATGTGAATGCATTTTTATAGCCCGTTGAAAGTGTAACGTGATAAAATGCTTTGCGAAATTTTGTTATTCTCCAAAGTTTAGAAGCCGCGAGCCCGCAACTTGCCCTTGCGGCTATATGGAAGCCACCCCCTGAAGTTGTGTGCATATTAAAAGTTCTTAACATACGCAGTAGTAATATGCCAGACTGCGGTCCGGGCCCGGACCCCTGAAAATACAGCTAACAAAACTTTTGCCGATAAGGTACCAAAGTTGAAACGTTCATAAATCACGACACCAGCAAGTTGTTTTCCCTATAAATATGCAATGCCTCAAACCCATTTGGACCGACATTGTTGTGCAGGCTTTTGATTTGCTCATTTTTGGGGGGCTTGGGGGAGAGAAACTGTTTTTAATCCCTTGTCGCGCCAGGCGAGTGGCTTTACCAATCATCAGGCGACTTTTGGCTGCTTAAGCCAACGGCTTACACTTGACCAACTTGGCTTCAGCCTCGGCTTAAGGGCCAACCGCAGGGCCAGCCGGGGCAGAGATGAGCCACAATTGCAACACTTGGCCAACATGTTTACTTCCAAATGCTTTTGCATTCACTCGGCAGCTGCACTGCACCTTTTTGCTATAAGAAGTAGATCCATTGTTGACCTCGAGTACACATGCTGCTAATGGCATGCCCCCATACCTTCCCCCAAACCATTGGCTCCATTGTCCTGCATTGTGTTTTTGTGCTGACATAAGTAATCGCTCTGATTCTTTGCCATGTGCCTTCGAGTGGCCGGATCCATTGATTTATGTGCAGCAAAAGTGCTGTTGCCTACTTTTTCGGGCTTGGGCCCAGCTTAGTGTGCTCTCCCACAGTATCTTCTTGTGCGGCCTGCCATTAAGTTGTTAAGCTATCCCTGTCGTATCGGCATTCTGTGCGGTGGGGCACAAACATCACATTATTTGGTTGTAAATGCCCGAAATTAGAAATTGCCTAGCACAGACCTCAGTTTGTCTGTCTCAGTGCCTGGTTGCCAGAATGTATATAGTTGGCGGAAGCCACTTCTTTCCATCGGTCACCACATAAAACAGAGAAAAAAGAGATAGAGAAAGAGATGGAGAATGTGCGGTAATAAAGTAGAAACGTGCAAAAACTAGAAAAATGTGGTCAAAGCAAATAATAGAGAGTACTAAGCACAAAAAATGCACAGAAAACTGTGGGGGATGTGCTGAAAAAATAAACTAAACCAAAAAGAAATACGACTATGAGCGCAAGCAGCAACTACGAACAACTTTTGGTTACGTGCAATTCATGCTCTCAGGTCAGTTCGGTGGCATGTCATAGCACAGACCAGTGTTCTGTGAGGGATGAGTTGTGTTTTGTTACGGCTAGGGTAGCATTGGGGGTGTGATGAAATCGTGTGGGTTGCGGCTTTTGGTCATAAACTTTGGTCTGTTGAAGCTAGGCGCAACAGAGCTCACCAGGGGTAGTCAGGCCAAGACGCAAAGTCAGTCAGAACATGAAATTGGAAAATAAAAGAAAAAACAAAAGGTTAAGGTTAACGAGGAGAGTTCTGGGGTTGCAACCCCAAGCGGCTGACCAGTTCATTTGTTAATTTCATTTGTTAGATGAGTATTTTTAAATAGCACTTTGTTGGCCAACTTTATTAACTGAAATCAAAACAGGAGCCTCTTATTGGGAAAAAACTTATTTTTGGAAAATGCATTTAACATATATTTCTCTAATTATTTTCTCAACAACAAATGTTGGTCTACCACTTTCAGTTAACTTTGAAATGTTGCACAGTTATTTCCCAAATAAAGCAAACGTCTTGGTTCTATTGCCAGAAAATTTCAAGTTCAAAGTTGGTTTTACAAATTTATATTGGTCACAATGATTTGGTGGTACCAGACTCGCATTTGAAGGAGGATAACGTGGACAGTTAAACCACGACGACCGGGATCTTTTTGGTGAGCTGGAATATCAAAGGATACTCAACAAGAGTCGTTAATTAGTAAGCGAGAAAAGGGACTGGCTCGATTCAGTATTTCTCACAGTCTATGAACTGCCGGCTCGGTTCTTTATATAATTTTTGGAGCTTACTGAACCTCATTTTCGGTTCGGTTCAGTGGTTCACTCTTAACTTATAATACATTTTTTTGAAAGACTGTTTCCGTTTTAGATTTATCTGGTATTAATTAACGAGTTTAGCTGGCTCTAGGCCCAAAAAGCTGCTTTTGCTCACCAGTGTAAACAACTTATGCATTGTACACCAAAAAAAAGTTGCTTGCCTATACAGTAATGTTTTAAGAACCTCCCTCGTAATTCACAATACTCGAGGCTCGAATATGATGATTTCTAAATCACCTGCTGGTGCGGGAGGTTGTGGTTTCGATCCCGCCTCGGACCATCTAATAGAAAAAGTTTTTTTTCTTTCTTTAGAAAAAAGCTTTTACACACCCGGTCACCTTCACCAGCTACTGGCGCCAGCTGTGAAGTAACTAGCCTCCTCCTCCACCTCCTTTGGAGGTGCTGTTTGAGCGAATTTTACATTAACAAATTGAATATTCAATTATTCGCACACTTAAGAATTACATTTTTGGAAATTTATTTTATTTTTCCTTATATAGAAGCTTAGAAATAATCCAAACACTAGGCAGTTTCGAGCGAAAGAACAGAACACCCCAACTCCAATAAATTTCGGTTATCATTGTGATGCGTGTGTGAATTTATCAAAACAAGTGTGCTTCTGGGTGACGCTTGGTTTCAAATCTCAAACCGGGTAAGTGGCCGCCATCACTTTCCTTGGCACATGCAAGTATCAAGACATTCTTTTATTGAAATTTATCATACATAAGTAAAAGATTTCCATCAATATTTAAAGGTAAAGGGGCTCAAACATGATATAAAATTATTGATTCGATTCGCGTATCGGCGTCTATATCAATAAGCATTAAAATGTTTTCTCTCTGGTGTATGGAAGTAGCGTAGCGGTGTATGGAAGTAGCCTCTGATAGAAATCCATTGTCTCTAGGATTGTTAATTTTGATCTTGTTTCAACCTAGGATACCTTAGCTTATATTTTTCCGATCAACAACAAGTATTTCTAGTTAGAGTCCCCGTCTCTAGTCTAACTTATGTTCCTCCGACTTTTTGGCAAGAATTGTTGGTCTCTAGGATAGTTGAACTTTCTCTGGCTTAAACCGAGGATTTCCAATTGGGATAGTTGATTTTTGTTGACTTTCACCGAGAATATCCAATAGGTAAAAGATAGTGTATATTCCTTTAGATTATACCGAGGAGCCCCTTTCTGGTCTTCTGAATAGCATGATATGGTATGGTTTTTAGCAAGGACCCCATCTTGGTCCCTCTAGTTCGTCCCTTTTAAGAGCTCACGCCTGCTGGTGTACTCTTGACAAAATCGGACACACCTTCCTACTTATAAAGTTCCCACTTTTATTTAAAATTTATTGTACACCTCCGAATGGTCCTCGCCCTTCGAACCACGCTTGCTAGAACGAAGTTAAGTTTGCCATGGCTGTCCAAAGGCGGAGTCTAGACCCAGATAACGATTTCGAAGTCGCACATCTAGAGCCGACCCATTCCGATTCGAAAATCGCTGAGTTGGTCCCTTTGGTTGGAAACTCTTGGTAGCCGATTCGGGAGTAGTATTTTGCTTGAACGCTGATCTTATAGGCTAGCGACAACGATCCTAATCGATAATGACAGATAACACAAAAAAATCAAATAATCAAAACTGTAGTGTAAGATTCTGTTCGCAGACCGGTTTCTGTACTAATCAAACCTAAGGTTTTGGTTCGAGTCTGGGTTCATAGATTGTTTAATTGTTGACAGGTTCGGTCAAAATTTAGACATACATTTGTTCATGAGAACGCATCCACCACATTGGACCACATTCTTTATTTTTATAAGCTTTCTTAGGTTCTTTAAAAAGTTTTTTATAGTGCGTGGTATTAAAATTTTGGAAGCCTAACCTTCTACGTACATACCCAGCCATCGTTTTATGAAATTTTTGGTCACACTCGAGTCTTTTTCGACTCCTCTGTGTAATTAAAATAGTCATAAAATATAATTTTGTCGAGAAAATATGGTACCAAAGATGAGACTCCTCATCAAGATAAAGAGTCGTGTATAGCCCGTTTTTCTGATCAGATTCGAATCATATTTACAATCATTTGCTAGTCTTTTTCGTGTTGTATATCAATAAATCACATTTTGATGCATATGGGTCATTCTTTTTGAAACCGAACGGTTATAGCGTCTTTGTACCAAAAGACTTCGTGCAAAGTTTGGTTAAGACAGTTTTAAAACTGACGGAAGAGATCGCATAGAAACAGACGGAAAGACGGACGGACAGACGGACAGACGAACAGACAGGCGGACATGGCTATATCAATTCAACTCGTCATGCTGATCAAGAATATATAATATTTACTTTATGTGGTCGGAGATGCTTCTTTTTTTAATGCGTTACAAACCTCTGGACAATTTTAGTATACCCTCTACAAGGGTATAAAAAATCCGAAATTGGATGCCTACACTCCCACCAAAACGTGATTTTCGGTTTTGCAAAAAAAATATTTTTTGTTAATTTTATAAACAATTTCAAAAATCGTCAAAAACGAAAACGGTTTTTTAAAAACTTGATTTCTCAAGTTTGGCTTATCGGACAGGTCTCTGGTGGATATTGCTGAAAAGTATTTTACTGTATCTACACAGAGAAAAAAAACCTGTTCTTAAAATAAGAACAAGATGTTGTCAAAATTCTTGACAACAAATGTTCCTAGAATGAGTAAAGATGCTCTCAATCGGATAGTTTTTGCTTTATACAACAACACCAAAACCGGTTTCCAACAGAGAGATCTCTCTCTTGTTCTTTTTTTCACTTAACGTCTTGTTAGCTCAACCAAATATAAGTAGCTCTCAAAATGTGAATCTGCAAATGTGTGCAACGGCCGAATGAGCTAGCGCGACATCCCATAAGTTGTTCGTTAAGTGCAGAAGGTACCGGGGTCAACTTCCAGTCAAGCCCAATCAAATTTTTCGGTGTTTTTCAAAAAGATATAAATGAAACAAAGTCGGGTAAGGAGGTGGCTCATATAAGTTTGTTGTAAGCCGGTTTTGTCCCCTCTGATCCTATTTCCTATTATTAACCAGCGCTTGTGAATATTAGTTGCCCCCGGCTCCCTTCCCTTCCAATCCAAATGAGTTTATGTCCCATTCCCTATTCTTCCGAGAAGCCCTCAAAATGTGGGGAATCCGCTCCACACCTGATTGATCCAAAATCAATCAATGAATCATTATAAAATGTTCTTGAAAACGGAACAATAATAACTCAAAACAAGTTTTTAAAAACGCAACAAAATCAACTTAAATTCAGTTTTTTCGTTCTCAAAAAATTGTTCTTGATGTGAGAACATTGTACTAAAACTGAGAAATACCGTTCATGCATTGTTATACTCTGTAACAAAAGTTTCACAGAGTATATTAAGTTTGTGCAAAAGTATGTAACAGGGAGAAGGAATCATTTCCGATCCTATAAAGTATATATTTTCTTGATCAGCATCAACAGCCGAGTCGATATAGCCATGTCCGTCTGTCCGTCCGTCCGTCTGTCTGTATGAACACCTAGATCTCAGAGACTAGAAGAGCTAGAGCAACCAAATTTGAAATGTAGACTCCTCAGGTGACTCAGATGAAGATTATTTCAAATTTTTGCCACACCCACCCCCGCCCCCACAATAAAAAATGTTGAATAACTCCCACTGTTTTTGAGATATCGATCTCAAATTTAAAACTAACATTTATATACGCAACATCGATAAGCCCTAAATTTCATCAAGATCGGATGATAAATAGCCGATTAAAAAAATGGTGCATACTTTTCGGCTCTCCCACCACAGGCACACAGGAAGACTATTAAACATTTGTTTCCATGAGTTACGGGTATATTGAAGTCGGTTAGAGCCGACTTGAACTTACGCTCTCGTTTTTTTTCTTTTGGTGGGAGCTAACATCCAAATGCATCAAATTCATTTTTGATATCTATTAAAAATAGTTTTATTTTATCGAAAACAGTTGTCGAAACGCGATTTTCTCGAAACCATGTTTTTCAAAAATGTTCGCACGATAAATCAAGTTTTTCTGGACCGATTTTGATGAAATAAGTGCCAAACTACGCAGAATTAACGGCGCTATCGTGCGAACCTCGATCATCGCCGCATCACTGCACTATAAGAAAAAAGTGAAAAATCGATTTTTTATTTTCGACGGGCTGCCATTTGCCCACGCAGTCAGTTTCAAATCTATGGTAAAAATGCTATCAAAAATGTCAACTTCAGGCAGATCGGACGTCTAAATCATATAACTGCCATACGAATGCTATGATTAATTAACTTTTGTTGTGATGCAGTGTGACCATAGTTTGCAAACTAAATTATACCAAAACCAAATTCAGCATTCCTATGATATATCTATATCTACTTTCCAAAATTCTGAACCGAAAACTACAGAGCGAAACGGATCGGTTTAGTTCAGTTCACTGCCAGTTTTAAGAAATAATGCGCTTACTTTCAGACAAGAATACTTGCAAATTTTACGAATTTTAATAGTTTCCCTAAGATAAGTTTGAACCAAATTTCGGTTAATTTTAGACATTACCGTTTGTACCGTTCTTTGTGTTCTGAGGATGGGCTGACAACTATTTTTATGGTGGTAGACATTCCAACCGAGTAATGCACTGTTTTTGAAGTAAAATCCTGAAACCTGAAAATTGATCCAGATTGATGGAAATCCTGTAGATATGGTAATACCTGATTAGCCTGATTGATCATCCGAAATCAAGCCAACCCAGGAGCACAATTGTTTGCTCCACTCTTTCTAGAGGTTATGATTTTTCAAATGTATTCGAGTCGGTGTTTTCTGCCCCTTTCGCTCGAATCACCCTGATGTTGGAGTTATTTCTACGCTTCTCCTGCCACGCTTGGCTGCCATTTGGCAACTTTAGGGCCTTCGATGCAGTCAAGTGTGTCAGTTAAACAGTGCCAAGTGTTGTAAGTCAATTACCTGCCAGGGAACGGAAATCTCGGGACGGCTTCAATTTTAGAAGTGGGCGTCTCTGCTTTAAGGCTTCATCTGGTCACAAGGAGAGCTGTCACAGAGACAAAGAAAATTCCCATTAGAATTTGCAATTGCAATGCTGATGCCTGCATTATGATTGTCACTTCAAATCTGGGGAGTGCTGATTGAATGGACAGCAATTCGCTTGGAAAAGCCATAGAGAAATGCCACTGAATTGCAGAGCAGAGGCACGCACTTGGCTGTCGCCGTTTTTACGCTGCCAATAATTCCAAATGCGATGCGAATGCAAAAATGACAAGCCGAGTTGTCAAGTGAAGATGAAGTGAAGCGGAATCAATTCGCAGCGGCAGGGCACTCAGGAGAGAGCCAGCTCCCACTCGCTATTGAATATGAATGAATTTTAATATGTCACATTTAGAGCAGTTGGTCCACAGAGCGTATGATTTATTTTTACTCATTAAATTGCTTAATAAACTTCACAAATTTTATGTTGACCGCTGTCAAAAGTTTATACAATTCACATTGTTTCGGATTTGTGAACCAAATCTTGTAGAAAATTTGGCAGAAACGCTGTAGGCCAAAGTCAACAAAGTGTCGAACAAGCTGTACAGGGTCCTTGGCCAGTCACTGGCAGAGCGTCAAAAGTTTTTAATTGAATTCTCTGGAAACTAGTGAAAATTTCGTTATGAATGCCCAACTTAAATTGACGGCAAGAAAATGTTTAATGACTCTAACTTTTTGCTGCGTGTAAATTGTATTTTTCAGAATGTTGTTAATCAATTCTTAAAATTCGTTTTAAACTTGGCGCTGCTTCTGCATGACTAATTAAAATCAAGTTGCATTTGGTTAAGGACAGTTCGAAAGTGGATTCCATCAAAATGAAATGCAAACAAAGGCAACTCGAGGAAGCGCCGAAGCGCTGTGTGTGTTTCGCTTGCACTTCGCATGTCAATCATGATTTGCAAACAGTGAACTCGACAAAACAAAAAATGAAAACAAAATGGAGTGGAAGAGGTGCATAAAAGGAAAAAACGTAAATTTGTACAGTTAACTCGGGCTGCGCCAACTTGAGAGCACGTTTTCCATTTATGAACGCCGTAGCCAAAAAAAAAAGGACAAACATTTGACATGCATTGAAATAGAAGTCAGTTACCAAAGTACTTGCCGGCTGCCAATTGCCACACTTGAAAGCAAAGTTCTGACAAGGTGTTGACACGACACTCCAAGGCAATGCAATGCGGTATGAAAGTTAGGCGGAACTGTTGCTCCTGCTGAGAAAGTAAATCCATTTGGTCTTTGGAGTGGCAATTAGAATTGCCACAATATTTGTTCAACGCGAATGTGTGTGAGTGTCTGGACTTAAATCGGTTTTACATCAGACGAATCGATTATTTTTGTTTTCAGTCCATAGCACATGAAAAATAAATTATTATTCTTAGCTTTATGAACGAGAGAACATTATGAGATTGCGACTCATTCGAACAATATATTATATATAAAAAGAATTTATATATTTAAAAAAATTGAAAGGCGAAGTAATTTAAGCATTGTCCAAAACACTCTTCCAACTGATAATAATTTCCAATAATTAAATTTCAATTTGTTAGCTATTCAACTGGCAAATGCATAACTAATTTGGCGCATATTTTATGAACATAATTATCAACACCCTAATAAGTACGAATTATCAATATTTGCCAATATTTGCTTCTCCATGATTCTGGAAAATCTTACCCAATTTAGTCGGGAATATTGTGCATAAATTACATTTCATGAATTGTGAATATTTTAAAGCAGTTAATGTGCATTACATATTCCCCATATGTGTATGTTAGTCATGCCAGTCATCGGCTCGTGGCAATAATTAAATTTAAGGTTGTGTTGGCCTCTATTCAATGGCAAATGTCTTGCCCAAAACACTCTCAGCCCCAACCCCTTAATATGTTAGATAATTGTACATTGTTTCATCAGATGGCAAAACTCAACCTCCGTGTACATTGTGGCTTCTGCTGCTGCTGCTGTTCTTCTCCACATTAAAATGCAATTGACTTTACACTAAATTGCAACTTTGAGAGTTGCGTGTGCGTTGCATGTGTGTGTATGGGTGTTGATTACTAACAGCAGCGACAACACATTTGCAGCTGAACATTCTCTAGAATGTGTGTCTGCATTTCCGCTGACGCTGCAACAACGGCAACAGCTGCCAGCACCATTTGAAGCTGCGGCGGATGCTGCTAGTCTTGATGTCGTGTCTGTTTTGTCTTTGAATGCCATTTTCCCCAAAAACTTTGCAACTGACTTCGACTTCTCTGGCGGTTGCTGTTGCCATTGGACCACAACACTCTGGATTAATTTACCGGAAACTTTCGGCCTGCACATATGAGACAACTTTGGTTGGTAGAAAGTTTCCATTTGGTTTTCTTAAGATGTTTGCCTTCTTTATGTACATAAATTAGACTCATGTATGTCAATTGACATTTTGCGGCAAAATTAAGCCATTCAAAGAATCCAAGGGCAGGCAGCGAGCCAATCTACTTGGGCACAAGTCATAAACCTTCTGCTTGGCTGGCTAAAGCATAATCGTTATTTATGTGCGCGCGTGAATTGTATAAAAATGTTGCCTTTATCAGGCCATAAAATTTGCTCGCCGTTTTTTCCCCTGCGCAGCAAGTCAAGTTTACAGAGCCGCTCACTGGAATAGGTTAAGTATTGCATCAAGTCAAGCAAGACAAAACTTGTTCAAAATATTTCGTCGCTTGGTCCTGCTGGTCTGTATTTTTACTTGGAAGGTGCTTTCAATCACACTAACCCGAGACAATTGAACACTGATCAGCTTAAAAAAGTTACAAACCAAGCCGCTAATTTGTGCCCATAAACCGAACTATTGTAATTTCTTACATAACAAACTCTTTTGAGCGAGAACCAGTTTGGGTTCAGAAAGGATTTTCCAACAGTCGATTCCATCTGTATATTGTCCTCAATCGTTACAACCAGGGAATCAATCCGAAACGAATTTCGGTTCCGGTTCCGGTACGTACCGAAACTTCTGTTGGGGTAAAAAGTTCTCTTTGGGTTTTTTTTTATTTCGGCATTCGGTATGGACCGGTAAAATTAACAGAAATTTAAAGACTTAAGTCGAAACAAAGTGAGTTACAGAGTACATCCTAGCGTACTGATTGCGGTTTAATAAAATTCACACAACCCAGGCCTTTAATAATTGGATTTCGAATTTGGCGGAATCCGAGGTCGTCGTTCATCAGGGCAAACGGCCTTCCATCAACAGTGCACAGAAAAACACTCATCTCGAATAGTCTGTTTGGTGTCTCCACCCGAATGCTGGGCTTAAGCAATTCATCAATGCACCTTAACCTGGAACCAGCAGTTTTCTTTTCCGGTGCTTGATTCGTGTTTTGCTGATCGACTTGATTGTAAAGCATTTTTATCAAATCGGCGTGAGATCGAGCAATGTGCTTTTTTAAATTTGTTCCATGATCGTCCTATAAAAAATTAAAGAACATACATACATACATATAAGTCATTTATGTTCCCTTGCAACTGGTATATAGACATATGTACATATTTATGTTCATATATGTACAATGTACGCACAAACATAGTTTTCGCTTCTTTTCATCAAAGGCATGCAAACATTAGCAACTGCTTACATTTTCTTCAATGTCAAAGGCGAAATACTTCCGATACACATTTGTTTTTGGCCTTGGCGTTTTAAGCGATCGTTTAGATTGACTTGCAACTCTTTAATAAATTAATTACTCTTTGCAGTTTCGCAGCACAAACACGAATAAAAATTTTACAACGATTAACCGTAGGCGACTGTACACTGAGCTCTTTCGTTTTGCATAAAAAAGGGACAGCATTCGAAGAATTAGCAGAAAGCCAACATGCAAAAACGGAACTTATATGAAAGAGCGCCAAATATATACATACATATTTTTGTGGCTGTTTTTGTTTCTGTCTTTCTCACAGAAGCCTATTTGCATAGACAAAAACAATATCTTTTGTCTCTCTCTCACGCGCTGTAAGCAGCTCTGAATATAGAGATGACACTCTCTGGCGCAGGTAGCAGCTCTGAATATAGCGATAACAAAATTCCGTGCGGCAACTACGGAAGTTAGAAAAAAAAAAATTTCTCAGAACCGAAACTGTACCGGTACACTGTTTAGGTTCTTTTCTGTCTTTTTGGTTCTAAATATATAGGTTTTCGAATACCGGTTACTAAAAATTAAAAATATCGGTTTCGGTACAGGTTCCGGTTCTGAGTTTTAATCGGTTCTTTTCGGTATACGGTTCCGGTTTGATTCCCTGGTTACAACCCATCTTAAAAGAAAAAGAACTTTACGTAAGCGTTATTGATTTCAAGGCGGATTTTGACACAATCAACAGAAGGAGCCTTATTTACAAACTCAGCAATATGGGCCTGTCGACGAAGTTCCTGAGAGTCATGCAAAAAATGTATGAAGCAAACATAGCGGCTGTATAGGATGGTTCACAACTGTCAGACTGGTTCCAAAGTAACACAGGAGCTGCTTGCTAAACCCGCTGTTATTCTCACTATACATAAGCGATATGATATGGTGCTCTTTGCTGATTTAGCACTCAAACTCCAAAAAATCCCAAACCAACTAAACGAGTACTGCAAAACTTGGAATCTGAAAATAAACACAAGGAATCCATCATGGCGTTGAACAGTGGTTGGAATAAACTAATGAGGAAAAACAACGTACTACCGAGCGTTAAATATGAGATGTATGAAACAGGTAGTGTGAGTTTTCCGATAAGAAGATGTTGAGAAGTTGCTGCGGTTTTTTATCAAGAAAATATTCCAGCTGCCACGAAACACTCCAAACTAGGCACATTGAGACTGGACTACCCGAGCTATACAGTTACACCTTGCACACCAGCAACAAGATTAGTGAATAAAACGCCGAGTCTGCTATTAGCAAATGAAGCTCAATGCTTTAGTGAATGGCGACTTTTAGCTGCTAAGCATAACGTCCCACTAGACCTCTAAAACCATCGATCATGGACGGCGGCACACAAAAATATACTGAAGCGCATAGCTGAAAGCACTCGAGAAAAATGTTTTGAACAGGCCCAGAGAAGCATAAGCAGGGGGCTGTGCAAACAACTTAATTTCTCTGTATGCGAAAGAAACTATTTTAGTGACTGCTATAAACTAAAAGTAATCTGGCAATTAATCCGCGCTCGATGTGATCTGATGGCACTAAACTTCAAGCCATATAGAGATGGTATCCTAAATGAATGCTCGCTTTGCAATATGCACGAAAAAGAGGACGCCTTCCATTGTCCAATCCTGGCAGAAATACGATTTGTATATTGGCAACAATATTTGCTGAACACAGCAGAAGTAATTGAACCACACTGGAGGCCACAAATACACCGAATTATATTCGTTAACATATCTTAAGCTACTTTTACAGTTGTCATATGTCTCTAATTAGTCGTTTGTCAAAATGCTCTAAAGAGAAACAAATCAAATATTATATAACCATTTCTATTTCATCAAAGAAGGCTAATTATTTAAATATTTAGAGAGAGCACAAAATGTTCACAATATGACATCCGCTGTTCACGGTTCACGGAACTCTACTCTAATTTTGCCAACGAATGGGCTTGATTTCGGTAGATTTCGAACGAATTGTATTCTGAGTGCAACCCTATTTCGCTGAGCGGCATTGTACGTATGCTTAGTGTTGTATATTTTAAAGACCGTTTTTCCAATGATGGTTTTTTATATTTAACAAAATTGAACTTATGGCGAAACCAACTTGCTATGGCATAAACTTCCATGTACACACCCCTGAGCTGATTGTTTTTGTGCTGCTGCTGTTGCTCCTGTTCTCGCTTAGAAACATTTATCGCCATTTTGACACTCACACACACACACACGCATACACTTAAGCGCCCACATGGCAGGCAACACATGTTTGGCAGCCATTTTCACATTATTTTGTAAACAATTTTAAGTTGAATGGAAAATGTTTATGTTGCGTTACAGGCAACGTCACCCGCTCATCGCATGCTGCACCCTATTTAACTTGTATTTTCATTTGTCCCCCCCTTGAATGTGCGCGTGTATGCTATTAAATTTATTTCACTCTACTTGGAAGACAGCAACAGTTTTCGTATGCTCCCCGTAACCGCAGTAAAATATTAGCCACATTGTTAAAACTTTATTGCAATTGCTTGGACATTTGGTCAGATTTATGAGTGAGCATGTACATAATTATGCATATTTATTTAGCTTTAATTTATGCTCAAACACACGCCCATTCAAGTGCAAATATTTGCTAAATGGTTTACATTTACTACACATACTATATATACTTTTGTATTTGTCAAAGTTTGATGTACAATTTGCATACACACATTTACCGAGTTTACTCGCCAACATTAAAGGCCAAACTCATAACGATGTTTAAATACGCATATTTGTTGGCCGTAACTTAAAGAAACTATAATTGTGAAAGTTTTTCATAGCAACTTTTGATATTTGTTATGAGTCATGTCTAATTTTTTGACGGATAGTGCGGCGTATGCGTGATATTTTCTGTCATTGATTTCGCATAACCCGAAGCTTTAAAACTGGATGAATTTTTTCCCATTTAAGCACACTTCATGTCTGCTTTTGACACAACTCCAATTAAAATTACGTGCCACGCCCCACTTCCTCTTATTGATTGGCTGTTGGCAACAGCAAATTTTTGTTGCATACTTTTTAGCATGCGCTTAATTACATGGCAGTTACTAGGTGAATTTGCGCGTGTGTGTGTGTGTGAAAATTATGCGCGTTAGCAATGTTTTGCATTGTGTTGGTCTACCCTCCCCAACACGTCGCCACACACACACACCTCCTACATGGAATGAGAAAAACAAAGGAGCTCGCATTAATTGAACAATTTTTTAGCGTAACATTTTTGCTCATTTTCTAGATTATTATCGCTGGTAGTTCCAGCTCTGTGCCTGCTAAGCGGCGTCCTGTGGCGAAAGCGCTGCGTGTTTATAATTCACACTTCTGTTGACCAAATGCATTTCACAGTACATTTTTGTTGTACCTACATAAAAATGAAGTCATTTTGAAAAACGGCTTATCGTTAGTGGCTTGTCGTTGCATGACATACTTTAGATGTAGTTAATTACAGTTTCTTTTTTTCTAAGTCAGCACCTTTTATATTACAACTATTTTTCAGTTATAGCAATTGTAGAAATAAAGTAGAACGAACCAGTGAAATTTAAAATACAATTTCCGACTCATAATCGTTCCTACAGATCATTCTAAATTTACTTCTGATAAAGACAAATGACCGATTTCGCTTCATCAAACATTATCACACACATAAAAAAGATTCAAATAAATATAAATATGAAATTTAAAGGCCAAGCCACGCCCATTGCATTCTCCGCCACTTGTGAGAACTTAATAAGGATATTTGTGCATTGAACGAAATATTTTAATTTTTATCAAGGCTGCCATTTTAGGCAAAAATAATAATTTTAAGTCCTGAATTTTATTACCACACTTTCAAAAATCCTCCCGAATGTGTTGCCATCGTTGGTACTTCCAAAAACTTGTTTGGACTCCCGATGTACACTTTAAATATTTTTCTTAAGCCGATTATCCAGCTCCGCAAAAAACTAAAATCTGCCTAACTTCATACAAAACAAGTTTTAATACACTTGAAAAAGCTTGCTCCAACGGTAAGCGATTTCGACCAAACTTCGCAGATCAGTTTGAAAACATATATCTTTAATAATGAACGAGTTAACTAACGTTAACGTTGAAAACAAACAAGTTTTTCTTACTAAAACCCATTTTCCGAACTATCGTTTCTATGGCAGCCTTAAGAAGTAGTCATCCGATCCGGACGTTTCCGATATATTATCAGCGTGCAGCCAAAAGAAGACTATGTGCAAAGTTTCAGCTCGATTGCTTCAAAACTGAGGGACGAGTTCGCGTAGGAACAGACAGACGTCGCAACGCATAGTCCAAAACAAACCATATAATTTGAATTCTAGCTCCACCGGCAGTTTTCACCAGATAGTGCTCATTCAGATTATCGATGGCTTAGATCAGCGGAGGGCAATCGCATAGCCCGCCTGTCCCTCGCAGCCCGGCCCTATATTTTTCTGTACACACAATGCAATGCATTTTACAAGAAGCACGCGTAGCAGCAGAACCATTCAGTTATTTTTGGTGCTCGCCGCTGGTTTAGATCAATGACAAATTGCTTGGCTGAAAAGCTTCCATTTATTTCAAGAAATCAAAAACTGGGTCGATCTTTGGATCACCTCAAAATATGTGCACTTTTACCTCAAGAGCATTCCTATATTTATCTGGTGCATTTAACAACGTCACCACAGAAGCGATAATGCGAAGCCTAAGAGCACTAGCAATACACAAGGCATTGGACTCCTGGATATACAACCTGCTGAGCTGCAGAAGAGTACAAGCCGAGTGGGGTACCACAACAATGACGAAAGAGGCACATGGCGGAACGCCTCAGGGCGGAGTCCTGTCGCCCCTTCTATGGAACCTTGTGGTCAACGAACTATTACTTAAATTCCGCAGGAAAGCACACAAGATAAACGCATACGCTGACGACATAAGCATAATTATCATGGGGAAATGTCCATCGACTCTCAGCTCAATCATGGACTCTACTCTCAAAGAGATACTAAAGTGGGCCACACAAGCCGGACTCAGTATCAATGCGGAGAAGACGGACTCTTCTGACTGATTCGCTTCACCAAGAGATACAAGGTACCGCAATACTCCACCTACGATAAATGGAACACCGCTAACGCCAACGTAAAATACCTTGGAGTAGTAATCGATAGTAAAATGTCATGGAGACTCAATGTGGAGGAAAGGGTGAAAAAGGCAACCAATGCGCTATATGCAATCCAGAAAATGCTAAGCAGCACTTGGGGCCTATCACCAAGTCTAACGCACTGGCTCTTCTTCTCAGAAATACGACCGATACTACTACATGGCATATTGGTATGATGGCAAGCCACGGAGAAGTCCACATATCTAAAGCTGATGGAAAAGGCCCAGCGGCAGGCATTAGTCTGCATAACGGGGGCGCTGAGGTCCACTCCAACAAAAGCACAACACATCCTAGGACTCAACCCCCTGGACATCCAAGCATGCCTCCATGCGCAAAAGACGGCCCAGGCACCATGGCGCTACAACGCTATGGACACAGCATTGTGGGTAGAGTGATCAACAGTAGCACGGACTACATGATCCCAAAAACCAACTTCACAGGTGCATCAGCATTACTGGGACCAGAAGACTGGCGTACAGGACTGGCCCAGGAAGCAATGCACCTATTCACAGACGGCTCCAAGATGGCCTCAGGAGTCGGAGCCGCTGTATACTGCGATGAGCCGGAATTGAGGCTCTCCTATAAACTGCCAGACCACTGCACCATATTCCAGGCGGAAGTCTTCGCAATAAGGTAAGCAGTGGAATTGGCAGAACAATACGCACCAAACAATCAAATAAACACATACGTTGACAGCCAAGCGGCAATCAAAGCAATGCAGAGACACGCTATTAATTTCAAAAATGTTCTGGCAGGCAGGGAGGCAATAGATTCCCTCAGCATCTCTAGACAGGTGCAAATCTATTGGATTCCCAGCCACCGGGGCATTGATGGAAACGAAATGGCTGACAGTCTTGCAAAGCCGGAACCGCAGTAAGCCAAGAAGCAACACTAAACATATCTATCTCCGTACAGACGCTATACAGCAAGATGGAGGAGATTGCGGAGAAAGAAGCAGAGGAAGAGTGGAAGAACACAACCGGCTGCAGAATCTCAAAAATTATGTGTAAGACAAGAGACAAAAAACTCACGCACTATAAGCTACAGCTCCAAAGAAGAGACTCTAGACTGCTTATAGGCATTGTTGGCACTGGACCTGTGCCGGTTGCGTGTTAAAGGCAGGTACTTCGAGCCACCAACCAAAATAAAAACGCTCCTTTGATTTATGTTGATTGATCGTTCAAGTTGCTGAAATCTTTAATTTTTCATTTAAATTCATTACATTCCTCTTTGGGTATAACTTAACTTACATTCGTGCTCCACACACGCCAATAGTCCAAATTCTAATTTTCTGCTTCTGCTCAGCTTCACATGTGAACTAAAACTAATTGACAAAGCAAAGGCAAAATATGTAGCCGGCTGCGATCAGCCAGCGAATAGCTGTAAGCAGGCTGAAGTAGCGGTACATTTCCAATAAGCAAAAGGGAAGCAACGAAAACATAGCAGCTGCAGCAATTTAAGTTACATACAAATACAGTTTTTGGTTGGCCTCGCCAACCACGCAAATATTACACAGTGAAAAATTGGGACCGAAATTCACTTTTCGGTTCGCCTCTCAACATTCCCCACCCCGTAATTCACTAGCGCACTCGCTGTGTATTACCAATTCTAATGTCCAACTTGGCTAACTTGACGGCAGGTCGAGTTATGAGCCCTTCAGCAGTACGCACCACGGCGCTTCGGACCTGGCCATCTTTTGCTCGGTGTACGTCCAATACCACACCCTTTGGCCAGCAGTTTCTCTTACGTCCGTCGTCCACTATTATGACGACGTCATCGACAGCAATTGGGCTGACTGGCGGCTGGAACCACTTGGTTCGTCTAGTGAGCGTGGGCAGATACTCACGCAGCCATCTCTTCCAGAATTGGTCTGCCAGCTGACTAGCAATACGAAATCCTCTTGCCAGTCCAACTCCACACTGATCCATTGGAGCTCGTTCCCGCAATCCGCTTGAATGACCTACAAGAAAATGGTTAGGTGTTAGTGCCTCTGATTCGGCCGTCTCCAGAGGAACGTAGGTTAGCGGCCTAGAATTCAGCACACTCTCCACATCGGCCAAAGCTGCTCGCAGCACTTCCTCTTTAAGTCCCATTTTGTGGCAGGATTTCGGACAATATGGACTTCGTGGAGCGAACCATTCGCTCCCAGGCCCCACCCATGTGGGGAGCCCCAGGCGGGATGAACACAAACTCCAATTCGGCGAATTTCTGTTCAATAAGCTTCGGTGAGATGCGCTCAATTTCCGCCGCCAAAATTTTGCTAGCGCCTCGAAAATTTGTCCCATTGTCAGACATCATGCGGCGGGGGCAGCCGCGTCTGGCAACAAATGACTTCAATACACATAGAAACGAATCAGTCGAGAGTGATGTCGCTATGTCCAGATGTACGGCGCGTACTGTTAGGCACGTGAATAGAACGCCCCAACGCTTCTCGTGGCGCCGTCCAACTACAATATTGATTGGCCCGAAATAATGCACCCCGGTGTAGGTGAACGGTGCAGTGCGTGGCGACAATCGCTCAATGGGCAGGTCGCTCATTTCTGGTGGGCTCGGCCTCGCACGTCGTATGCGGCATACTGGGCAGTCATTGGTAACTCTTTCTCACTAGAGCTCTGAGACCACAAACCCAGTACCGCTGGCGCAACTCGTTGACGACGACTTCGCTATGCAGATGATGATATCGGCGGTGGTAGTATTCCACCAGCAGATATGTCACGTTGATTTCGACGCCTTCTATTTGGTCGATCCTTCCTTTTGATGCGTAAAATGCCCCAATCATCCAGGTAGGGGGAGCACTTGAACAGCAAACTCTTGCGATCGGTGATAGGGCGTCCCGACTTCAGGCTGTTGACTTCATCAAAAAACTCCTCCTCTTGGCAGACTCGAATACAAATCAAATCCATTTCGCTGCTGCGTTTTAGTTGCAACAAATTCTGAAGGTCTGACTCGCAGGTCCTCTTCAAAACAATTCTTATGAAGTCCAGTACGCGAAGCTGCACGGCTCTTAGCTTCTCTAATTTGCTGAAACGCCGCAGGTCAGGCGAGATACACCCCAAGGGAGACGCATGCTTCTGCTCCTCTTCGGCGTGGTACAGCATACTGGATCCATTTGTGGCCACAATCCAAATTCATCAGTGGCCACTGCTCTTCATCCATATACAAAAATTGCGGTCCCTTGAACCACCTTATCGAACCATGAACCTCAGGCGTCTTGGTCCATTTGGTGCCATCGTCTGCTACGTTGTGTGCTGATGGGAGCCAGCGCCAACTGTCCACATCAGAACCTTCCAAAATCTCTCCAATACGCAGCGCCACAAACTGTTGGAACTTGCGCGCATCGGATCGGATCCAGTACAGCACGTCCTTTGAATCTGTCCAAAATACGCGTCTGGCAATATGAACAGACATTTCCTTTTCGATGCTTTTGGCCAGTCTCAGACCCAAAACGGCAGCCATCAGTTCCAACCTTGGTATCGAGACGGGCTTCAGGGGTGCAACTCGTGTTTTGGAGGCAACCAGACTGCAACAAACTTGACCATCTACTTCAGCCCTCAGGAATACGACTGCTGCATAGGCATTTATACTGGCGTCGACAAATGTGTGCATTTGTACAGCTGATTGCAGAACTCACCCAAGTCATACAGCGGGGAATCCGAACGTCATTCAATTTTGGAACCATTTCCAGCCAGTGCCTCCAATCAGCTTCGTCTTCGATGGTCAATGCTTCATCCCATCCAATGCCAGATCTCCACACGTTTTGAAGAATGATCTTGGCACGTATGTTGAAGAACCCCAGCAGCCCAAGTGGATCAAAAATTGACATGATCACACTCAGAACACGTCTTTTGGTTTGACGATCACTAGCTGCTTTCGATACCAAGTCGGGCTTCACCACAAACGTCAGCAAATCTTTCCCAGGCTGCCACCACATGCCTAGGACCTTCTCTTGCGCTTCGTCATGCGCACTTATACGTTTGTCCAGAACTTCGCAGTCATCCTCAAGCGCCTTCACCGCTTGCATTGAATTTGAAGTCCAGTGCCGCATTTCGAAACCGCCACTTGCATGAATCATCTTCACAGTTTTGGCCAACTGTATTAATTGGGTTTCGGAATCCACTGACTGCAGCCAAATCATCCACAAACGTATTTCCGTTAATCGCAAATACGGCAGCCGGGTAGTCCGCTTCATACCGCAGAGCATTGCGATTCAATATATAGTTCGCCAGGGCTGGCGAACATGATGCTCCAAATGTCATAACCTGCATGACATACACCCTCGGGGGGGCGTGACTGATCACCATCGCGCCAGAGGAACTTTTGTGCAGCTTGATCCTCAGGCCGCACCTTGACTTGGTGAAACATCTCCCGGATGTCTCCAGAGATGGCTATTGGGCGCTCTCGGAACCTAATGAGCACGCCCATCAATGACGCCAAAGTGTCGGGACCCTTGAGCAAACAATCGTTAAGCGACACGCCATTAGCCTTGGCGGCCGCGTCCCAAACCAAGCGCGTCTTCTTCTTGTTGGGATTTGTGACTGTAAAGATAGGAACAAACCATGATTTTGCGTTAAACGCCAACTCACTATCCTCCAGCCGTCGGATGTATCCTTTCCGCTTGTAGTCCCGCAACGTGTTCACCATGTGAACTCTTTCAGTTGCGGGTCTTTCGACATCTTTGCCTCTAAACATTTGAGGCGCTTGAGCGCCATTTGATACGAGTCAGGCAATGTTACTCGATCAAACTTCCATAACAAGCCGGTCTGCCATCGCTTTTCATTTTCCAGGTAGCTTGTTGCCGCCTCCATTATTTGCATGGAACGCTCATCCTCTTTAGATCTCAATGGACTTTTAGGAATGCTAACGCCCATCGACTCCAGTGAAAAGTAATTCTTCAGGGCCTCGTCTATACCTCGTGACTCGCTGCACTGGCAAATATGTAGCAGCCGCGGGTTGGTGCTATCTCTTGTGGCGGCGCGCCCATACGCTGCCCATCCTATTCTGCAACCCGTTGCAATGAACTCGTCACCATCTGCTTCATGTATCTCCAGCGGCACCGTTAACTTTATATTATCCAAACCAATAATAAGCTGAGCCCTCTGGTTGTTGTACGGTTTAATCGGGAGTGCACTCAAATGTTTTTTGGACTGTAGTAGAGCTGTGGCCCAACACTTTGCTCTGGCAAGTCCAGGTTGGCCAAAGTTCTTACATTTCTCAAAGTGTATAGCTGAGCCGTATGACCAATAGGTGAAATGTCTACAGCCACAGACAACGATTTGGACTCGGTTCTGGTTACCTCGCCCGTCCATCTAAGACACAGCTCTGTTGTCGGTCCATCTAATTCCAGCTCCTCTGCCAGAGCACTCTCCATTAGCGTACACGCAGCTCCTTCATCGACCAATGCGTACGCCTGCACGCTTTTTGATTTACCATGGAGCACAATCGGTACATATCTAAACAGCGCCTTGGTTGTGGATCTGCCATGATACATAACAGCTGACTCCTCATGATTGGTCTTGGCGTTGCCCTGACGCGAATAATCTGCATTGCCACTCTGGGTGGTAGCCGTGTGAAGCAGGGCGTTGTGTGTCGCTTTGCAGCCATCCACGCTGCATACTTTCTTTGATCTGCATTGCCGCACAAGATGTCGCCTAAAACAGCAGAAGCGCAGAGTCGCCGCTCCTTTATAAAGTCCCACCGCCGTTTCGTGCCCAAAGATCGAAAGTCATCGCATTCTGACAGTGGGTGTGTGCCAGCACACTTTGCGCATGAAACCTCAGATTCTTGTTGACTTTGCTGGCGAGAATCCTTATGGCCATTGACTGCCTCATGTACAAAAACTCGCTCTTTTGTGTTTCTGGCCGAGCTCCTCTTCTCGTTGTCATCCCTTGCTGTCTCGTACGGAGTGACCATAGTTGCGCACATCGCCTCGTTGAACAACCAGTTGTCAAAGGTGGCCAAATAGACGCCATCATTTGACAATCGATGCCGGCCCCAATCCAATTTCATGTTGCTGGGCATCTTAGCCACGAGTTCGTTTAACAGGACTGGATCTTGAAGATAATCATACAGACCAATAGCAGCCATCGTCGCGCAATAATTCTGAACCGCTAGAGCCATCCGAATAACTGTGTCCAAATTGTCTGCCTTTATCGGCGGCTCTTCTCTGAGCTTTCTCTGGTAGCGACGCATGCACAATTTCAAAGCGGCCATAGAGCATACGCAAAGTGCCAATTGCATACGGCACGGTAGCTGGAATCATAAGCTTTCCTCGTACCGCATCTAGGGCCTGTCCCTTTAGGCACTTCTGCAATCTGATGAGGTTCTCCTCATTACTGAACCCACATCGCTCTGTAGACTGCTCGTAGTTGCTAATAAATAACAACCACTCCTCTGGTTTGCCCGTGAAGACGGGCAGATCTCTGCTGATGACATGCCTGGCACTGATTTGAGCAGATGTCAGTGCCCTTGCCCCTGGCTGGGCGTTATGTGGGTAGGCGCCTGCAAATTGTTGTAGCGGCACCTGTCCCATCGGTATCGATCCATTCAAAGTGCCGGCTCCAGTGGCACTGTGAGCCATGCCAGCACTTGTAGTTGTGAGCGTTACCGCTCCGTGATTAAACACCGCCGTGTTTGCATGAAATGGCAAACTTAGTGGTGCTGCAGCTATCGTTGCACCCAATGAGTGTTTTTCCGATTACTGTGTCGTACACAGATCTATCAAAATGTGCCCCTGGCACGGTTCGCTGATGAATTGGCGTTGAGGTAGCTCCAGTGCTACCACCCATAGACGACGTAGGCGGAAGACCATGACCTTCCGTTTCATTACCGGCGACTACACCTTGTGCTTCAACGGGAGCAGGCGATCCGTTGACCTGCCCGGTTGACCATGCTGTCACAAGCTTGCTTACAGTTCCACCGGTTTGAGCGCCTCTGGTCATCTCTTTCGCACTTGCATTCAAGTCCTCATCATCAGGCATCTTGCTGCAGCCCCAAGCTAATATCGATTGAGGTTATGGCGACTGCGTATAACTGTGAGTCCAGCACGTCGGACCACGTTTCACGTATCACTTTGAGTCTTCGAGTTCACGCTTTACAGATGTCTCCGCCTATTATATCACACAGCCCAGCGGAAAATATTCCAAAGAACCAAATGAAGTGAATATTTTACGCTGGTAAGCCGGAGATATTTCCGAATGGGAGAATATTTCAGAATGTTGGCACTGGACCTGTGCCGGTTGCGTGTTAAAGGCAGGTACTTTGAGCCACCAACCAAAATAAAAACGCTCCTTTGATTTATGTTGATTGATCGTTCAAGTTGCTGAAATCTTTAATTTTTCATTTAAATTCATTACATTCCTCTTTGGGTATAACTTAACTTACATTCGTGCTCCACACACGCCAATAGTCCAAATTCTAATTTTCTGCTTCTGCTCAGCTTCACATGTGAACTAAAACTAATTGACAAAGCAAAGGCAAAATATGTAGCCGGCTGCGATCAGCCAGCGAATAGCTGTAAGCAGGCTGAAGTAGCGGTACATTTCCAATAAGCAAAAGGGAAGCAACGAAAACATAGCAGCTGCAGCAATTTAAGTTACATACAAATACAGTTTTTGGTTGGCCTCGCCAACCACGCAAATATTACACAGTGAAAAATTGGGACCGAAATTCACTTTTCGGCATACTAACTGTATTTTTATTGAGTGATCTAATGGTTACTTAATTTAAGCCCCAGTCCTGGTTTTGTTTTCAACAAATTTTAATACAAATACGGAGTTAACGCAAATGGGCCATATGTCCGGACATAATGAAATGTTTTGAATTATATTTCAAAGTTGTGATAGAAATTTTTCATATGGGCTTTATGTCCGTGGGTTTTATGTCATGTCACCGACATTGATATGAGAAAATATGATATCGAGCCCCAGGTCATATGAAGGACATCCAACCAATAAAGTTAACTTGAGTAACATAAGTATTTTAAAGCTCATTTCATTTTACTTCGAGTGGACAGCGACCTTGTACCCAACACTTGGCATTGGACTTTTTGGGCTCATCACTCATTAACGGCATCAAAAGCAACTATAAATTAATTCAACAGTTTAAAAATTGTTCATGTTGTAGGGCATTTAAGGGCGTTAAGCCACTCACACCATTTCCCGCTGTGCCCTCCTCCCTGCTTAATTGACTTGATGAAACACATTAATACTTCACATACTTTCATAATTTAGAGCAACTACTTTAGGGGTGGCGTCGTAGCTCTCAGCGTGTGGGCGTGTATTTAAATATTAAATCGCGAGTAAGTTAAGAATTTGTTGACAGCTCGTCATTTGTTCCTGCTGTGCGCCTTTTGTCTGCCGCAGGCCGCTTAGACAAACAATCCCAGGGAGAGAGTCACGCAGAGCGAAAAGAGCAATAATAAACAATATGTCGTGTGCTGTGTTTCGTATTTATTTATGTTATTGCCCGCCGGCTTGACAATCATTTTTGTTTTCACTCAATGTAAACAAATGTTAATGTTTGCCCCATTCCCTAATGACACCATTAATGTAAAAACTGTATGCATATTTTTATGCTTCTTTCCCTTTCTGTTTTTTGCTTCATTTGGCCGGCATTTGAAGTGTTGACACATGCCAAGTGGCAGGGCAGGAGCTGCGGGCATGCAGCAATCTTTTGTGTACCAGATTTGGATGAGTGTTTGGCTGCTATTGTTGTCCTTGTAGCTCCATGAAGCGTGCTTAGCTCGTTATGCTAGGAATAAGTAATTCACGCTTGCAGCTAGGACACGTACACATGCACACACAAAGGTAGATGATAGCACTTGAGCGCAGCGTGTCTAATTGGGGCTAGCTAATCTACACACAAAAACATTTCGTATGTGCCGCATTCTGTGGCATGTTTTAAATTTATTTATACTATACTGTCATCAATTGCGGCCACAGGATATAACTGCTGAACTGGCGCTAATTTTAAAGCTCCAAATCGGAGCAGGTCAGTTACGCCCCACCATCCGGCCTCCGGCACTTGCTCAGCTGCTGATAAGGGTCAATATGCTTATATTTAGCCTGATTTTATTTCACATTTCGGGGTCGACGTCTTTGGCGCTTATGTATACCTGGGCTCTTATTGATAAACGCATAAAATGCGTTTGAACCTTTTGTTAACAGTGAGCACACAACACACCTTGGGGCCAGGCTTGCCATTTTCATGGCCTATGTCCCTTTTTGGGGTATTGCCTTACATTTTGCTTGCTTAACTATTTATGAGCTAGCAAATCCCTGGAATGCTGTGTGTGCGTCTTTATTTGTGCTGCTACTTTGCTGCCTTCTGGGCGTTAAATTGAGTTTGGCCCTCGCCCACCCACTCACGCATGGCCGCACCTGGCCCACCGGACCTAAAAGCATCCGTTTCGGTCTTGGCTCTTTAAGCATTGCACATGGTAGCTTTAAAACCCATTTAACTGCCCAAATTTGTAACATGCTGCTTAGCCGGAACTTTAGCTAACATTGTTGTGCCATCGCGACGGTAATTCTTTCCCAGTCGAAAGTTTAAGCCAAATGGTTAGCGCTTTTTATCGCCTCTTTTGAGCCATAAATATGCCTAGCTGGTTGACAATGGAACGAACTTGCACCACAGAATGACTCTAAGTAGCTACGGCACTCCGGGGACCAATTACCCCATAGGGCAGCGAGTCAGGTAACAAGCTGGGTTTGACCCGCGATGAGAAAAAAAAAGAATAAGGTAACATTTAGGCAAGCGAAAAAGTTGGGCCAAAGAAGGTCTGGGTCTGGTCTGGTTTGGGCCAGCCATATGTTTCACTAATGGTCGCGCACATTGCGGCCATTAGGGAAAGACAAGCTGCTCTTGGCAAGCCTGCCAAATTTAGCAAAACGTTTTTTGTACAAATATAATAAACAATATGAAATCGGGTAGCCTCACAAAAATTCAAGGAACTAAAAGTCTCACTAGTTGGTTATAGCAATACGGTTATATTTGAGAATTTTATGTAAATCTACTCTCAAATCAGTCGTCTAAAATGTTAATTTAGTTTATTTTCTTTAAGTGAAATAATACTAACCGAATTTTTACATTTACGCCCTGTAATCCAGCACTGCTTAAAATTCCTTTCGTCACAGTATTTCATATAAAAAGAAACACTTTCTAAAAACCCATGAGCGTCGAAGCAAAGCCAAAGTGCTTTTAATTACAGGCCTAAGCCAATAAAATGGAAAGAGTAAATCTCATCATTCCCAAAAAGTATGTTTGTTCTAAAGATTCGGTTCAAAGAATAACTTAAGTCAGTTGTTTCAGAATTTATAAACCTATCCAATATGCTGATCAGGTAAAAATGTCTCACGATATAAGTATCCGTGAACTAACCTTCGAACTTTGTGGTTTAATAAAAAAAAAAGGCTAGACAGGAAAGAAAAATAAAGAAGAAATTAGGACAGATAGATACAAGGCTTCTGAAAGTCGACTGCAAAGATGTTGTTGCAGCTGCTGAGGCGTTTGTGTGCTTGTGCTATCCAGATGTTGTGGTGACAGCAACTTGCCCACCCTACCTTGACCACCAATGCCGCAAGACCCATCGCAGGTCGGTGATCCCTAGAACACACTCTCGATCTAAACCCCTATCATTTTACTCTGATGCATAGCTCCTCTAGGAGAAGATAGCTTAGCAATTCATAGTTATTTTCATTTTATTACAATTAAAGCATAAGAAAATATTCATGATTATGGCTAGCAAAAGAAGAGTAATTCAAAATTAATTCATGCTTAAAATATATTTAAAGGTATACTTATATATTTACGCTTTCACTGATAGATAGATAAAAATCTATTTAGGCTAATCAGAAAAATTAATTCTTGGCAAATATGCGTATTAAATGATCATTAAAGATCATAAACTTCTTCCGCACTCAAGGCCGATCTCGCAAAACAGACAGAGTTAATGCTCATAAGTGATTGTAAAATTATCTAATTTCCAGACAGGCGGTGATTTTAGATTTGTGTCAACTATTAATGATCATTAAGGCTAATACTGAACACAAAAGGTGTCGATCAAAACAAAAAGAATAATTTTACAAACAAAAACTGTTGCTGCTCACGGAGGTTAATTATCATTAAGGGCAATAAAAGAATTCATTATTATTAAGCTGCGAATAAGCAAAGCAATTGAAATTTGGATATACAGTTGATCATGGGGGACTATGTGTGTTGACTCATTTTTAAATTGATTTGCCAATTTAATGAAATAATTCTTGCAATGCAGACTTACCCCCATCAATTGTATATCGTTGAGAGCGCTCCCAAGGTTGTGTTGATGTGTGCCGTAGTTTTAGTTGTTGGTTGCGTAAATATGTTTAATTAGTTCATTAGATGGCAGGGCTTTTCAACAAAAACATAGCACTTTATAATTCCGATCATAGGGCATGCTCGAAATTTGAACTTTTATCACTTCTCAATTATCATTTGCGAAAAATAAAAACAAAGCACAAAAAAAAAGGTGAGGAGGATGAGATGGTCACTGGGTGGTTAATTAATTTTTATTAGATTTTTTTTCACTTATTGAACTGCCATGGGGATCTTTTGTTTAACCTCACTTTTGCCAATAATTTAAATTTTCACAATTTACTCAATATGATTTCTTTTTGCTACGAATATGGGCCTTTCTTGTATGTCGTACTCTTTTCGTTTCATTCAAGGGTATTACCGGGTCTATACGAAGAAAAAGTTTTCCTTTTGATATGCACTAGCACATGGCCCACAAAATTTTAATGCAATTTTTAAATGATTTAGTTATGGCTTCACAAAAAAAAATTTTGGATTGGTGTTGATATAGGTGGAACCAGAATTTTATAGCTGATCTTTGGCCAATTTCACCAACTTTCCTAGCACTTTTCCTGCGCTCCAGTAGTTAAAATTTTCTGCTCGTCGGCAGACGTTGACTAGACCGTTTAAACTTCGCGTAGGCACTGCACTTGACACACACACAGCAACCATTAGATGATGAGAAGAGAGAGGCGCTGATCGATTCGCTTGAGTCGCCGGTGCACAGTGGGTCCAATAGCTCTGCTAGCAGAATTAAATTAATAACTTTAGTAAATTAATAGATATTTTACTTTGTATAATATATAACTTTGTACTTACAGTTTTTAATTCATTTTACGTATATTCTCCAAATTTCAATGTCCTACGTTAGGTATTTCCCATAGCTCCCATACAAATGTTAAAAAAACCATATTCAACAATATAAATGTTCACATTTTTTTTTTTTAATTTTTAAGTGTTTTGTTTTTTAATTTACATTTTAACTAATGAGTTTGTTTTCTATTTATTATTCGCTACTATTATTCGGAATCTGAAGATTCAGAATCATTATTTAAATGTGGGAAATTTATTAGAAGACCAGCAACAACTTTATCAAATTTAATAGATTTAACCGAATTTGTTGACATTTTAGACAATGATGTTAACATCTTCCATTGTATTAGATCTATTGTTCTTTCGAGAATGATTCTCCCGTATATTCCGGCAATCCTTATTCCTGGCTTCCAGGGCTTCTTCAGACATCATGCCAATAGGAAGACCCACATGCTTTATGATGTCTGCACCATGAATTAATATCTTATGGACAGATGATGGCATATAAAACCATGGATACAAGTCGACAAACATTTCAGCTGATTTCATGGCATATGAACTAAATGCATCGATATTGATTTCATAGCCACAAGTTAATGCACGTAAAATGACACTAAAATTATAAATGAGTGCCTCGCTAACTCTTGTGATGCGTGATACCAAATCAGGTTGGCTGAAAAATCGTCTAGCTGTATTACCATTGTTGGTGTTGCCACTACCAGCCATTGGTATGTCCACTAAAATGCCCATTTCTTTCCTTAGTTCTGACTGTATTTTTAATTTTCTATCTTCCACCTCCGGCTTATCTGTGCCGCGAACTTGCCATTTTTTAATGGAAAGTCTGTAGGATAAATGTAAAACACATTCAAAAAATCTAATCCACGCATGAAGACTAGATAAGCCATATTTCAATAGATCTGAGTCAACCGGGTAACGCTTCACCAAATCCAAATTGTTCATGTCTTTAGGTACTGCTCTACAAATTCCACATGTCTGTGTGGATGCTTCTGCTAGAACACCAAATGTTTTACCATCCACCATCGTCAAATGAAATTCATGGAGTATGGTATATGAGCTGGTCAGTGTTGGCTTGATCGACGTTATTTGGCTTTTAACATTGTCAGTCTCCAAAGTTATTAATTCACTTGTCTCTTTCTGACAAATGAGTTTTATGGGACGACAATAGCGGGTTGATGAAGGTCGCGTGTTCTGTCACAATATTGTCGAAACAAGCTGAACTTGTAATGGTACAAGGCAAACAGAAAATAAATGCTGATCGACCGTACTTGTTTCACCATCTTTAAACTTTTGGCGATAGGTTGCGTGGCCACTGCTTCCATCGCAGCCCCATTTGTAAATTGCAGTCAAACTTCTGTTATTATTTACCCCTGAAACATGATTTTCAACAACATGCGAGTGCGCATTTATGATACGGCTTACCGTATGGTCTACTAAATTCTGTAGAGTTATTTCAGCAGAATAATCGGTTACTTTTAGTCCGTCTGGGTAACACATAATCTTTGCTTTTGGCAGCCTATGGTAGTTGGGGTATAAATCTGCATTCCTCTCCTTGGCACTTAATCGCGTTAGCTGGTATGTATGTTTTGTGTGCCCAACATCTACATACAGTGCAAGCGCTTCTTCAGGTGAGAAGGGAAGGTAATTTCACTGGTGTGTCCAATGACTTCTTTATTTGTTGTCCAGCACTCTCTTCTGTATTTAATGTGGCAACAATTTTTGAAGCCGTTCGCATTCCAGATTTATACAAACTGGAGCTTGTAGCCACCATCAATTGTTCACAAGTTGCTTGTTTCATAAGAGTAGACACTTGTTTGATCTGCGCCTTAGGGCACAAATCAGCAAAATCCTTTTTAGGCCTACCAATATCTGATGTTGACGTGAAATGATATAAAATGAGCGGCATATCAAGCCATTTCTGATTTTTTTTCTCAAAAAACTTAGTGTTGTAATGGCAATCCTTCCATTTCACTGCAAGCCTGCTTACAAAATTAGCCAATTTTTTATTAATTTCTTTAATATCGTTGTCAGATAAGTTTATGTTCTTCAAAATTGTGCCAAATACATATTCATTTAGCACCAACAATTTCCTTGATGCGACATTTTTGCCAAGCCACATGCAAAACAGAACGCGCTTTAGGACTGACATTTCACCTAAAAAGTGCAATAGACTTAAGAGTTGGACGTAGTTGGTTATCATTTTGGACATTTTCACACCACAAGAACTCACACTTTACATAAATACTAAAATTAGCTTGAATACGATTGAATAACGTTAATTACAGTCCAATGAAGACAGTAAACTTACAACTTACAAATAACACATTTTTAAGCAACACAGGAAAAGACGGGCCACGAACATACAATTTGTATTTAGCACATACCTTATTTTAAGGGAAACAAAAGTTATTTATATAAATATACTCAAATATATCACTTGTTTTGATAATTTAAAACGAATCACAAACAACCTCAAATCTTTGTGTAGACACGTGCCGCAAATAAGTTAAGTTTCAAAGCTCGAAGCCGATCAGAGATGCACTGAAAAGCTCATTCAAAAGCTTTTTAAGCTTTGCAGAGTGTAGCCAATTAAATAAAATCAAAACTAAACGCAATATTTATATTTAAAAAATATACGTTTATTCTGCTAGATTTTAGATTGGATCCACTTTGCGGTGGTCTGATCCCAGCCAGATCTTGGCTCGTCTTAAATACGCAAAGGTGTGTGCGTGTTGTTGGGTACACTTGGCGTACACTAGCTGATGGGCAATTTGGGATACCCAAAAGAGTGTCAACGCCTAATAAGGGCCAAACCTAAGAGGTTAGGGAGACACATGGTCAATCGGTTGACAACTAAAAGTCCAAAAGCGGACAAAAATTTGTCGAAAAACACTTACGTGGTAGCTTGGCCCTTTAATTGTGTTTTAAAGGTAATGCCTTGGGGCCGAAATCTTTTCCGTCAGGGTGAAAAAAAATTTCGATTTTCGCTTAAGTTTCCAAAAAAAATGTATTTGCTTGATCGCTTGATTGATGTGAACTTTACTTGATGACAACCAAAACGGAAAAGGAAGGGCCAGTCGAATCAAACCTGCAGCTAACCTTTTTGCAGGGTTGCGAAATGCAAATTTCTAGCGCAGTGCTGGTTTTAATCACTTAATTAAGTTGTGCTGCTAACGCAGACATAAACGATTTCTGCCTTTGCTGAAAAGGCAATTGTGATGGCTGTTCTCAATAATTAAGTATGCCTACTTTCAGATGGTTAGAAAAAATTTACTTATTAACTACTACCGAAGGTTTTGCGACAAGCGCACTACAACCTGTCCGAGAACAATACCTACGACTTTATAATACAAAGAGTTCTAAACCTTCGGACCGAAATTTTTCTTGAACTTTAAAGGTAAAACCGTGATGAAACTCATGTATTTCATTCTTGGCTTATGTTCGATAGGTTAATATTGCTGTCTCATTTGTATTACGTACAATATTTGTTATTAAACTACAAATACCATCAACTTATAAATGAGGTCAATAAAACTTGTTAAAACTTGTTTGAAAAAACATTTTCCCATCTTAGTTCTTAAGCATTGCAAAGTTCGCATGATAAATAAAAACTTTAAGAATGGCTAACAAAAGAATTAATGATTCTTTACCATGTTTACTTCTTGTAAAAATGAAAACCAATCTTTAAGTTTTAATGTTCTGGGAAAACTATCATTTTAAAGAACTTAGCAATGTCGCATTTGTTGTATTATCTGTTCCAGCTACACAAGTATAAGTCTAGCGCAGTTTTGGTACTCATTTATTTGGTTTATCAAACGATGGGGTCAGTAAAAATAAAAGATTACTGGAAGACACACTACTTATTAACTTCTACCAAGTGTTTTAACTGAGGGGAGAGAATTTCCCCCACTTATACAATGCTGGCATGAGATGGCCTCTGCTGACTTGCAGAAAACAGGCAAAGCCTGATAGAACCGGGAGGTTCCTGAAACAGCTATAGAGTCGACATCCTCTTTTTCCTTTTTGGTGTGTGTGTGTCTTCTTTTAAAAGTTATGAACAAACATAAATAATAAACAAACTAAAATAATTAGACTGAATGAAATTAGTCAGCTGTTTGCTGACACTTAAGCTCTCTGAGTGGGAATTTGGGAATTTATCCGTCACGCTCTAAGCACTGTAATTTCTTATGCTGACAATAAGAATCTCTTTGCGGATTATCGCTTAACACCACGCAAAATAGAGAGGCAGCGTAAATTATATCTTTAATACTAAATGCTCCATGGCTTATTGACCTACAGCCTGCAAAAACGTTCGATGATCCAAGCTCGAATATGATATTATCTCGAATATTATTATTTTCTATATATGAATAAAATGTTTCAGTTGGTTTCAACTAACGTACATGTTTTCTGATCGAACCTGTTTTCGAACCCGAACCTAGGTTCAGCGGCCTTCAGAACTCACTTCGTGAACCCATACCCAAAAACATCAATGAATACTTTGACGTGAAATTTTGCACAGCTGTCACTAACAGTATTGACAAGTAAAACAAGTGAGAAAGTCGGTCAAGCCCTACTATAACATACTCTGTACCCTTACACTCGCATTTGCTCAGGAGTCAAACGGCCAGTAAACACCCCGCGCACAACGCGGTGCGCTCGCTAAGTTTCTCTCTCTCTCTCTTTCTCTCTCGCACTAAGTTTGCCTGTGTTGAACGGTTAGGGTATGTTGCTGAGGTTATTGGTGGGGGGGTGGGTGGTGTTAACTGGCGGTTTTCTCATAACTTGAGTATCGTTCATCCGATCTTTATCATTCCTTCAGCAATCGATAAATAATTTTGTTTACAAGGTATCTCTAGAAGGTACGAACGATCTATCTTCAAAACTGTAGGAGATATGAAGTTTTTTCCAAATTGCGGGGGCGGGAGGGGGCGTGGCAAATATTGAAAATAAACTTGATCTGCCTGCAAGTATAAGAAATATATGCCCCATACATGTCAAACCTCTATCTCTTACCATCTCTGAGATCTCTTCGTTCATACGGACGGACAGACAGACAGACAGACAGACGGACAGACGGACATGGCTATATCGAATCGGCTGTTGATGCTGATCAAGAATATATAATACTTTATAGGGTCGGAAACGATTCCTTCTCCCTGTTACATACTTTTGCACAAACTTAATATACTCTATGTACCTTCGGTACAGAGTATAAAAACCAAATTTAAAAAAATAACAAAAGGCACCTTACAATTTGTTCCCAGTTGTACTTTATGTGGTCGGAAATGATTCTATGCGTTACTAACATCTGGACAATTTTCATGTACCCTCTACAAGGGTATCTGGTATATCTATATGAATATCTATATCTATATCTATATCTATATCTATATCTATATCTATATCTATATCTATATCTATATCTATATCTATATCTATATCTATATCTATATCTATATCTATATCTATATCTATATCTATATCTATATCTATATCTATATCTATATCTATATCTATATCTATATCTATATCTATATCTATATCTATATCTATATCTATATCTATATCTATATCTATATCTATATCTATATCTATATCTATATCTATATCTATATCTATATCTATATCTATATCTATATCTATATCTATATCTATATCTATATCTATATCTATATCTATATCTATATCTATATCTATATCTATATCTATATCTATATCTATATCTATATCTATATCTATATCTATATCTATATCTATATCTATATCTATATCTATATCTATATCTATATCTATATCTATATCTATATCTATATCTATATCTATATCTATATCTATATCTATATCTATATCTATATCTATATCTATATCTATATCTATATCTATATCTATATCTATATCTATATCTATATCTATATCTATATCTATATCTATATCTATATCTATATCTATATCTATATCTATATCTATATCTATATCTATATCTATATCTATATCTATATCTATATCTATATCTATATCTATATCTATATCTATATCTATATCTATATCTATATCTATATCTATATCTATATCTATATCTATATCTATATCTATATCTATATCTATATCTATATCTATATCTATATCTATATCTATATCTATATCTATATCTATATCTATATCTATATCTATATCTATATCTATATCTATATCTATATCTATATCTATATCTATATCTATATCTATATCTATATCTATATCTATATCTATATCTATATCTATATCTATATCTATATCTATATCTATATCTATATCTATATCTATATCTATATCTATATCTATATCTATATCTATATCTATATCTATATCTATATCTATATCTATATCTATATCTATATCTATATCTATATCTATATCTATATCTATATCTATATCTATATCTATATCTATATCTATATCTATATCTATATCTATATCTATATCTATATCTATATCTATATCTATATCTATATCTATATCTATATCTATATCTATATCTATATCTATATCTATATCTATATCTATATCTATATCTATATCTATATCTATATCTATATCTATATCTATATCTATATCTATATCTATATCTATATCTATATCTATATCTATATCTATATCTATATCTATATCTATATCTATATCTATATCTATATCTATATCTATATCTATATCTATATCTATATCTATATCTATATCTATATCTATATCTATATCTATATCTATATCTATATCTATATCTATATCTATATCTATATCTATATCTATATCTATATCTATATCTATATCTATATCTATATCTATATCTATATCTATATCTATATCTATATCTATATCTATATCTATATCTATATCTATATCTATATCTATATCTATATCTATATCTATATCTATATCAATATCTATATCTATATCTATATCTATTTCAGAGTCCGGCGCCTCCCTATCTGAAGTGTATACAACCTCGCTCTGCGGCAGCAGAGCAACGCCAAAATGAGCATGTGTGTTTTGCCCCTGATCTATATCTATATCTTATCATACAAACCTTTCTCCTCTCGCTGCATCTCAGGGTTGATGAGGCGCTTATATTTTGAGTTATTATGTTGTATTTCATAATTTATGACACCTAGTCGTCTGACAATAATACCCTGTAACCATTTATCTGCTCTTGGCTTATTGGAGAGGAATCGAACTCTGTGTCCTGTTTGAAATGTACGAAACTGTTTGAAATTGCTTCTCCTTGATTCTTACATCCGTTGTGTCAAGGGTTATTAGGTCCAAACGTGTGCGAATAAGTCGTCCTAAAAATAGCTGTGATGGATCGGGACCATTTTTTGAGTGTGGGGCTTGTTTATATTGTCGCAGGAATTCGTTAATGTTGTCTTGGATTGTAGCTGGAGTAGTTTTTATTGATTTTAATGGACTTTTTATCGTTTGGACTGCTAATTCTGCTTGTCCATTGGTTGCTGGATGATAAGGTGCCGTTCGTTTGTGATATTTCAAATTCCCAGTGATGTTATCTAAAATGGGGTGGGTTGTGTGCAATCTTATTGCAGCTCTCGCATAAATTAGATAGCTTCTCTTTATCTGCTTCTAATCCTGGCCAATAGTCCCTTCATTTTAAACGATGCCTAGGTGTGCCTTGTTTAGATCCTTGAGTATGCTTTGTTGTAGTGATTGAGAGGGGCTCTTGGTCAGTATTCTGTGTAAAATGAAGAGCGTACAAGTACAAAAAGAATTTTTTGACTGCCCATATTATGCAAGTGTACTCCTTAGCATTGAGTCCTTCTATTATGAAGTTTGCAGCTCTACTATGCTGCTCCTGGAAGTATAAACTTGGCATTTTTATTCTGCATTCCTGTAGGGTTCTGCTCAGCAAACATTTTCCAAAGATTTAAAACATCGATGGTCACTTTTGAACTTTTCTGTCTGGTGGATCATGATGATTGTATACCCGCACCAAGAACTGCAGGGCATTGGCTGACAGAATAAATCATTTTCACTTTGATTTATCAATTTAAATCGAGAATATTTAGTTGAATTTTCATTTTAAATTGTAGTTAATTTGACATATATGTCATTGAATTTCCACATCGAGATTGTCTAAAATGCTTAGTGCTTATGATTAATCTAATTTTGAAAACTATATGCATTGCCTACATGCCATGGAAATTAATTGCAGTCGCCTGTGGCTGTCTCAAGGCTGAAAATTGAACATTTTCATTGAAGTCATCACGCAAATTTTATTTGCAATTGCAAAACGTGTGGGTGTGTCTGGTTGCATGACAATATTACCAAATCTGAAGCCATCATAGTTATAATTATGCAAAGCAGGCACAAAGCACCTGATATAACATGTACAGAGTGCAGCAGGCGACAGGGACATGTGCAAATTACTTTGACATTGTGTGGTCACTTATGTGCGTATGTTAATACCACACACACATCCACACATAAGCTACAATAACCTTATCAATATCTGCAAGTTGCTTCATTTTCAAATCTGTTGTCCTAGTTTGTCATTTAGTCATCGAAGCAAAGTTTGCCCAACTAATTTCTGTGATTCGTTCACGTTCGCCTCCTGTTGTGTATTTTCAATTAAATGATTGCCCTGATACATGTCAATCAGTTTGAAGCCAACGATTTATGCTCCTGTTTAGCATATCTTAATTGGGCACAAATCAAAGGCAAAGCCCACAAAAGAAATGCAGGATTTGCCAAGTATAAGCGCACTTAAGCTTCTAAGCTTCCAACTACACATAAAGTAGCAAATTATGCAAAGAAGCTGAAAGGACACAAAAGACATGGAAAATGCTATGCTAATTTGAGGGCCTTACCTTTTGTTTTTCGTTTTCTTTTTTGTGTACATGTATCCAACGTTACGGTAATTATGATATATGAAGCTAAAGCATTCAGGGATAAAACCATAAAAACTCATACAAATTGATATTAATTGCGGTTTACGTTCAGCTCCAGCCAGACTGACCAAAGGAATATTTGGTCTAATTGTTTTTACTCATTTTTTTTGCTATGCCCAACAGCAGCCTTCCCTGCTGGCCAGACAGCAAACATATTTCTACAACGTCATTAAATCACTGAAGAGGAGAAGTAAAAGCACAAATAATCATTTAATTGCTTTCCCAGACCCAAGCCCAACTCCCTTAAAGCCAAAGCAATAGCTACCAAAGTGTTGGCCGTAAATAGAAGAAACTGCTTAAAAGTGAAGAGCTGAGTTTTACGGTCAGACAATTCGCAGAGTATATGATAGTTGGGTATGAGGGGCTTATTGTAAGCTTCTGTCAAGCAGAGTGCATTTAGTCTAGTGCTGCCGAGCCAGCACTACACACTGAAGGTTTACTTTTCCCTATGGTAGAAATACACATTCTAGCACTCAGTACAAAATCCAGCTTCTTACTGAATTTCTTCCTTCTCATCTCAAAGCTCTTAAAAGGACAATGTATGTTTTTCTACTCTGTACCAAAAATACATGGAGTATATTAAGTTTGTGTAAAAAGTATGTAACAGGGAGAAGGAATCAATTTCGACCCTATAAAGTATATATACAGTATATATACAGCCGCGTCGATATAGCCATGTCCGTCTGTCTGTCTGTATGAACGCGTCGATCTTAGAGACTATAAGAGATAGAGCCACCTATAATAAGATCCGAGCAAAAACAACATTACTTGGAACAGGGTATTTTGCAGTCATGATACTCGACTGCAGCACTCTTACTAGTTTTTCAGTTGCCTTTTCGTGTTAGTAGCTTTACAGGCACCTCAGCAGTAAGGCTGTTTTGGCGGAGATGGGAGTTTTGTAGATGAGCCGTTTATCGACAGTGCTTCCTAGTTACTTGAGGGCATTTGAATGCGACAAAACTGCACCTTGCACGTAGACTCCAGATCTGCTGAGTGTTTGCGCCAAGGGGAATAATTTGTCTGGTTTTCAGGATATCTTCCTTCTCCACACCCAGTTCTCGAACCTTTTTTAATACTCTTGTCGGTGGCATTGGTGGCGTCTTGCTATATCGTTGGTCGAGGGCAAGTCATGGGTAAATAGATATTGGGCCTTGTTCGTTTGTGTGTTTATTACTTACTTATAGCAATCTAAGCCGCTTAACTGGTAATATAATTTTCATCGCGAAAAGTAAAGAGTCAAAGTCTGTGTCCCAAGTGCGAACCAGTTCAAAAGTGTTTCAGCGGACGTTTACATCTGCAGTTAATTGCACTTTATTTGCTAGTTCTAGTCCAGAAATCACATGAAAACACGGAAAATACGGATCTAGTATTTTTGCGGTATTTACTTGAAGACTTTTGTGGCAAGAGTGTTATGCTGAGTCTACATTGGGGCACATTTCAGGGTCACAGTGGCACAGCGCAATGTGAACGGCCAATGCCTTGACACAGAAATCGTGTGTCACAGAACGTGTGTCTTTTCAATGTGAACACAAGTACTTGTTTGGCGTCACAGTGGTTCTGTGAACGAGGCGGGCACGTTTGTGACCACAATTAATTGAACAGCTGATCCAATGAGTTAGCTCAAAATTAGCTCATTTGAACTGTTTGTACTGTGCCAAGCAAACCGCGTATGTTGTTTTTCCTGTCACATTGCGATAACTTAGTTTTGTTATTTTCGACTTAAAAACTTTGAAATTTTGTTACTTTTTAATTGTTATTAAATTAAATTTTTTAGCTGCAAGAAATGAATTCGCGAAAGGCAACAGAGCTAGTGGAGTGTGCAGTTATTGCGTTGTGGGTGCTGGACGAAGATGAAGATGATGATGAACCCAAGCAAAATTATTTTGACTTGAGGGGAAGACGGCATGTTTGCCAAGATGAATGCAGAGTTGCGAAGTATTCCGCAGAAATTTAAAAATTATGTGAGCATAGACGCAGCCACTTTCGATCAGCTCGTATGTTGGGTGAGCCCATTTTACCTGGCGAAAGATTAGCAGTGACACTCCGCTATTTGGCTTCAGGATCCAGCACGACGTCCCTCTCATACGAGTTTAGAATGTCAAACATGGCAACAATATCTGGAATCATTCCGGAAACATGCGATGCAATTTATGAAGTATTGAAAGACGAGGACTTAATGGTAATTGATTATGTTTATTTATTTGATATACATACTTAGTATATATACATATATATAGTAATAGTATTTGATATTACAATTATATGCCGATAATAAATAATTTATTTATATTGATAATCCTCCAGAGCCTCATACTCTGTGAATACATTCTCCTCTCCTTCAAATTGGTAAAGTTCATCCAATTGACTTGACTGTGCGGATTGAGTAGACTCGGCGTAAGCCAATTGATGTGGAACCACCAAAGGTAATAAAAATTGTGTTTGCTATTTGCGCTTTGCATAATTTTCCTTTGGAGAAGAATGGAGTGCAAAGCAACCTCGTTGATCATTAGGTGGATGGAGAGCTTATACCGGGAATATGGCGTGAGTCGGCAACAGATTGGCAACTTGCTCCCTGATCAAGTATCAATTTGCAATAATCTTCCTACTGAATTCGAGTGATGCGGCATCATAATAGCAAATTTGTGGTATCATGATACAGGAACATGTATCAAAGAAATAGTACGCTACTTTAAAGTGATACTGCTCCCTCCAACAGCAGAAAGTATTCGATTTACAACTTTTTTCTGATACCTGCTCAGGGATCAATTATTCTGCTGAACACGCCCATTATTCGCTATCAAGGATAAATGCTGGGCGTCCTAGCAAGGCTGCAACCAACATTCGTCTGCGTTTTATGAAATATTCTTCCACTGAACATGGTGCAGTTCCATGGCAAAAAAAAAGATTTTTAAATAAATAAATAATTCAAATATATTACCAAAGATGCAGTTCTGTCGTTGCTTTGAATTGTCATTACTGGCTGAAGAAATGACATAGCAATAAAATATGGAAAGGTTGGTTTCTTTTCCGACCCACTCTGGCCGCGCTTCACAGTCTTGCTTGCCTACACTGCAGTCTGCAAAAATTCAATTTCATTCGGGCTGCATTTGTATTGATATGCAAACTCACACGAAATGTGTTTCGCAAACTGTTCCACTTGTCGACAACGTCTTCTTGGTGACGCCAAGTTGATCGGCAATGCTGCTCCAGCTAGACTCCTTGGCATCATAGCATAATTGACGCTAGTCATGTTCCAGAGACATTCCGACTCCTCGACGGCTTCAATAAGCTTAGGGATCATATCGGCATTCCACTGCATGGCCACACGGCGGTCTCGAATATTAATTTTTGGCTTATTTATTCTTTTCGATCATTCATTTTTAAATTGTTGATATTGTATTGTGGATCTGGCTCAGTGCTCATGAACTCGTTCAATGCTCACTTTTGTGCGCTATGTGAGCGATGTGACCTCTGTGACGACAACAAGAAATGTCACATCAAAAGTACTCATTTGGCTGGTCAGCAATGTAAACACTTGACTTCTGAGCACTATGGGCACAGAGGGTCACAGTTTTTTGTTTTGGCAGTTTCTACGTTAAAGTGTAAACTGGGCTTTACTTACCCTACGTGCTAAAAGCGTGTTGCTTTACTCGCTTACCTTTATTTTATAAACAAAATTTTTCATCTTAAAGTCAGCCATTTTGAATAATTTATGTTTTCAAACAGATAAGCGAATTATCGCAGGAATCGGATGGCTTATAGCTGCCATATGGCAGCTATATGGGGCTTAGTGAAAAATACTTTTTGTTTTTGATGGTGCCTGGCTCAAAACTAGAAGTAAACAGTCAGATTCTGAACTCACTAATCGTTGGAGCGAGCTTTGTCAAGTGTATTAAAACTTCGGCTTAGCTTTACTTTCTCGTTTTCATTCATTTGATTTCCCCGCACTACTAACTTGTGTATTTAGCCACAGCTGGTCACACAAAAAATGGTTTATCCACCGCTCCGATTCAACGCTAACTTGACTGAAAGTATCAAGAGAGCAGCTAGTAAACTTTGTCTATCTCTAGCTCCAGTCTTCGATACCGATAGAATTGACAGCTGTTAAAACACGTGCGGTAGACGTCGTCTGGCATTTAGCTTTGAAAAGTCGAATAAAAGCAAAGTAAGTGAAATTAGTATAAAGTTTTATTATTCCCATATTGCAAACGCGACCGTAAGCAATTTACTACTAAAAACAACAAGTAGGTTAATGCAATATTAGCAATAACCATTAAACTGTGTTGTTGACATACTTATTCATGTTTTTTTCCAGGAAGCCGAATCCGGACGAGCACACGGTGGTACAAAGAGGCCTAGTGGAAGAAAGAAACACCGGAAGATATTATAATTTCACAAACAATGAGCAACCAAATCTCTGAAGAGCCGCTGAGCATTTTGCCAGAACGTGAATTGCGTTTTGTGGGTCCCATCAACCGGCCTGTTGTCACATTCATGAGACTGCGCAACAATTCGTCATCCAAGTTGGTTTTCAAGATTAAGACCACCACACCCGAACTATTTTACGTACGTCCAACCATTGGCGAGATTGCTCCCCTTACATCGACCGAGGTGCAGATGTGCATGCGCCCCTTCATCTATGATGAGCAGGAAAAAACTAAGCACAAGTTTTTGGTGCAGAGTGTGCTGGCACCCATTGATGCTGATCTAACCGATTTAAATAAATTTTGGAAGGAAGTGGATCGCAAGCAACTGATGAAAGCCAAGCTGAAGTGTGTCATTGAAATGACAAATGCTGAGAATGCAAGCGGCGCCACTGACGGGAGCAATGCTAGCTCAAACAGCGCCGAGACGAACAAATTTTTGTCCAGCGAGAAGAGGAGCTCAGATTTGGCCAGTGCACCCCAACAAATGGAATCGTTGTCCGGTGAGAATAAGGAGCTGCACGAAGTCCACAACGAACTCCAATCCCATCTTCGCTGCCCATCAGCCATTAAGCAATTGAATGATCCGACTGCTCCAGTGTTGGCTGAGAAACACAATCCGGTGTTTTATATAGCAATTGCTATTACTGCGTTCGTGATGGGTCTATTGGTGGGCAAATATTTGTTCTGAACGCCATAACTAAAACAAAATGTTTTTGTTCCATTTTAAAGAAATTAATTTTGAAACAGTAATAAAATCAAAATCAAAACTGAAATCTAAGAAATATATGCCATCAATGGCTCTGCAATTCTTTGATTGTTGTTCATTTTCATGCTGAACCTTTCAAAGAAAATTCAATTAATTGAAAGCTACATTGGTAATGAGTGCAAAATATTAGCGAAATCCGAATCTCCAATTTAAAACAGGTAATAAGGTCGGTCAGGACCGACTAATATATTTGCTCTGAATGTTTTTTTTTTTTGCTGCTGCGTACTTTTGCTTATAACTTGACTATCACTCATCCGATCTTTACCAAACCTTTGACGGATCGATAAAGGTAAGAACCACCAATATTCAAAACTGTGAGAGATATGCAGTTTTTCAATTGCAGGTGAGCCAGGAGGTGGGCAAAAAATGTAAAATAAACTTAACCTGCCTGCAAGTGTAATGAGCTTATGTCCTATAAATGTCGAACATCAGGCCCTTACCATCTCTGTTAGTTCATAAGGACAGAAGGACGGAAATGGCTATATTGACTCGGTGGTTGATGCTGATCAAGATGAAGAATACCATAATGGGACAGGTATGCTCCTTCTGGCTGTTACATACATTTGCACAAAGTTAATATACTCTGTGTACCCTTGGTATAGAGTATAAATAACGCACTATTTTCGCTGCCAGCTCTTTCAATAGATTGTCATGACTTAAGCTTGGTAGTACATACCTAGATTAAGGTCCTGTCAAAAACAAATATAAAGATTAGATGGGAAATAATTCTTAAATAATAGTTGGTTCTTCCAAAACTAATTTTTAAAGTTAATCCACTTTTTCTGATGCAGTTGTCTGGTGCGGCTCCAATCATTCTTTTAAATTTAATTACCATTACACTTTCATGTAAAGAAAAACTTGGATCGGAAATTCTTGCAGTTATTTGTTATTATACTATGCTTTGGAATGCTAAACTCGCAAATAGTTTTCAAAAATTTTTGTATTGGTACGTTTTTATACCCTTTACCAATTAGAAATGGTTAAAAGGGGATCATGAAGTTCTTCAAATGTATGTAACAGCCAGAAGGAAGCATCTCGGCCCTATAAAGTATATAAATTCTTGGTCAGCATCAACAGCCGAGTCGATTTAGCCATGTCCGTATTTCTGTCTGTATGAACAAGTCGATCTCAGAGACTATAAGAAATAGAGCCACACAATTTTGCATGTATGTAGGTGTATACAGTATCCTGATCATGTTTTTTCAGATTTGGAAAATTCCCCCTCCTAATTACTCTTTCAAACCGATGCTACCACGAGCTGAGTAGGGACTTCAAGAGCAGAGCCTTCTCTGAGACTTGTCTTATTGCAGGTACTGATTGTATTTTGGTTAATCCAAGGGTAATTTTTATGACAAAGGCTGATTGCCGAAGCCTGTAACTTAACAGATACAATTGTAATATGTTATGTTAGCTGTAAGGGGGTGGAAAGTGGTCCAAAATGGGCTCTATTTTTTATTACGGTATGGGTCATTGATCGGATTTTCCAACATCTGTGTGGGCAGTTTTTTAAGCAGGTAGCCGCAGCTCGTGAGCAGGAAGCGGCTGCACGCGTGCAGGTACCCGCTGCTCGCTGCGTAAAGGAGTTGTTGTTGTTCATATTTGCATATGCAAAAAAATTTGTAGAGAATTTATGACATTAAAACGTTTACGTCTGCGTAATTGAATGACACTTGTCTCATTGCAGGTTTAGTGCATTATCAACAATAATTACAAATCATAGATGTAACTTCTCTAAGAAAACCATTCAAGATTTGCTAATTGCAAAGTTAATTATGACATTATAAAACAATCCAAATGTAAATATTGAATAAAAACATTTCAAAAATAAATTTTATTTCTTGGATATATCAATAATCTCAATTGCCTCTGCTGCGAAAAATGTGCTGCTACCAATACTCGGTGCCTTAAAAAACTGCCCATACAGGAGTCGGGATATCCGAACAATGACCGGTACCGTAATAAAACATACCGCCCATTTTGGACCACTTTCCACCCCCTTACAGCTTACGTAACATATTAAAATTATACCTGTGTTAAGTAACAGGTTTCGGCAATCAGCCTTTGTCATAAAAATGATTTACCTATTTGTAGACAATTTACCCTTGGATTAACCAAAATAAAATCAGTACCTGCAATAAGACAAGTCTCATTCAATTACGCAGACGTAAACGTTTTAGTGTCATAAATTCTCTACAAATTTTTTTGCATATGCAAATATGAACAACAACAACTCCTTTACGCAGCGAGCAGCGGGTACCTGCACGCGTGCAGCCGCTTCCTGCTCACGAGCAGCGGCTACCTGCTTAAAAAACTGCCCACACAGATGTTGGAAAATCCGATCAATGACCCATACCGTAATAAAAAATAGAGCCCATTTTGGACCACTTTCCACCCCCTTACAGCTAACATAACATATTACAATTGTATCTGTTAAGTTGCAGGCTTCGGCAGTCAGCCTTTGTCATAAAAATTACCCTTGGATTAACCAAAATACAATCAGTACCTGCAATAAGACAAGTCTCATTCAATTACGCAGACGTAAATGTTTAACGTCATAAATTCTCTTCAACCTTTTTTGCATATGCAAATATGAACAACAACAACCCCTTTACGCAGCGAGCAGCGTGCAGCTGCTCACGAGCAACCGCACCCTGCTCATGAGCAGCGGCTACCTGCTCGCGAGCAACGGGTCCCTGCTCATGAGCAACACATCCCTGCTCACGAGCAGAGGGTCCCTGCTCGCGAGCAGCTGCTATCTGCTCGTGAGCAGCGAGCAGCAGCTGCACTTACGAGCAGCGAGCAATGAGCAATTCCGAACCCTGGTGTAAACTGAGCTTTACTTACCCTACGTGCTAAAAGCGTGTTGCTTTACTCGCTTACCTTTATTTTATTAACAAATTTTTCATCTTAAAGTCAGCCATTTTGAATAATTTATGTTTTCAAACAGATAAGCGAATTATCGCCGGAATCGGATGGCTTATAGCTGCCATATGGCAGCTATATGGGGCTTAGTGAAAAATACTTTTTGTTTTTGATGGTGCCTGGCTCAAAACTAGAAGTAAACAGTCAGATTCTGAATTCACTAATCGTTGGAGCGAGCTTTGTCAAGTGTATTAAAACTTCGGCTTAGCTTTACTTTCTCGTTTTCATTCATTTGATTTCCCCGCACTACTAACTTGTGTATTTAGCCACAGCTGGTCACACAAAAAATGGTTTATCCACCGCTCCGATTCAACGCTAACTTGACTGAAAGTATCAAGAGAGCAGCTAGTAGACTTTGTCTATCTCTAGCTCCAGTCGTCGATACCGATAGAATTGACAGCTGTAAAAACACTTGCGTTAGACGTCGTCTGGCATTTAGCTTTGAAAAGTCGAATAAAAGCAAAGTAAGTGAAATTAGTATAAAGTTTTATTATTCCCATATTGCATCCGCGACCGTAAGCAATTTACTACTAAAAACAACAAGTAGGTTAATGCAATATTAGCAATAACCATTAAACTGTGTTGTTGACATACTTATTCATGTTTTTTTCAAGGAAGCCGAATCCAGACGAGCACACGGTGGTACAAAGAGGCCTAGTGGAAGAAAGAAACACCGGAAGATATTATAATTTCACAAATAATGAGCAACCAAATCTCTGAAGAGCCGCTGAGCATTTTGCCAGAACGTGAATTGCGTTTTGTGGGTCCCATCAACCGGCCTGTTGTCACATTCATGAGACTGCGCAACAATTCGTCATCCAAGTTGGTTTTCAAGATTAAGACCACCACACCCGAACTATTTTACGTACGTCCAACCATTGGCGAGATTGCTCCCCTTACATCGACCGAGGTGCAGATGTGCATGCGCCCCTTCATCTATGATGAGCAGGAGAAAACTGAGCACAAGTTTTTGGTGCAGCGTGTGCTGGCACCCATTGATGCTGATCTAACCGATTTAAATAAATTTTGGAAGGAAGTGGATCGCAAGCAACTGATGAAAGCCAAGCTGAAGTGTGTCATTGAAATGACAAATGCTGAGAATGCAAGCGGCGCCACTGACGGGAGCAATGCTAGCTCAAACAGCGCCGAGACGAACAAATTTTTGTCCAGCGAGAAGAGCTCAGATTTGGCCAGTGCACCCCAACAAATGGAATCGTTGTCCGGTGAGAATAAGGAGCTGCACGAAGTCCACAACGAACTCCAATCCCATCTTCGCTGCCCATCAGCCATTAAGCAATTGAATGATCCGACTGCTCCAGTGTTGGCTGAGAAACACAATCCGGTGTTTTATATAGCAATTGCTATTACTGCGTTCGTGATGGGTCTATTGGTGGGCAAATATTTGTTCTGAACGCCATAACTAAAACAAAATGTTTTTGTTCCATTTTAAAGAAATTAATTTTGAAACAATAATAAAATCAAAATCAAATCTGAAATCTAAGAAATATATGCCATCAATGGCTCTGCAATTCTTTGATTGTTGTTCATTTTCATGCTGAACCTTTCAAAGAAAATTCAATTAATTGAAAGCTACATTGGTAATGAGTGCAAAATATTAGCGAAATCCGAAACTCCAATTTAAAACAGGTAATAAGGTCGGTCAGGACCGACTAATATATTTGCTCTGAATGTTTTTTTTTTTGCTGCTGCGTACTTTTGCTTATAACTTGACTATCACTCATCCGATCTTTACCAAACCTTTGACGGATCGATAAATCGATAAAGGTAAGAACAACCAATATTCAAAACTGTGAGAGATATGCAGTTTTTCAATTGCAGGTGAGCCAGGAGGTGGGCAAAAAATTTAAAATAAACTTAACCTGCCTGCAAGTGTAATGAGCTTATGTCCTATAAATGTCGAACATCAGGCCCTTACCATCTCTGTTAGTTCATAAGGACAGAAGGACGGATATGGCTATATTGACTCGGTGGTTGATGCTGATCAAGAAGAAGAATACCATAATGGGACAGGTATGCTTCCTTCTGGCTGTTACATACATTTGCACAAAGTTAATATACTCTGTGTACCCTTGGTATAGAGTATAAATATCGCACTTTTTTCGCTGCCAGCTCTTTCAATAGATTGTCATGACTTAAGCTTGGTAGTACATACCTAGATTAAGGTCTTGTCAAAAACAAATATAAAGATTACGTGGGAAATAATTCTTAAATAATAGTTGGTTCTTCCAAAACTAATTTTTAAAGTTAATCCACTTTTTCTGATGCAGTTGTCTGGTGCGGCTCCAATCATTCTTTTAAATTTAATTACCATTACACTTTCATGTAAAGAAAAACTTGGATCGGAAATTCTTGCAGTTATTTGTTATTATACTATGCTTTGGAATGCTAAACTCGCAAATAGTTTTCAAAAATTTTTGTATTGGTACGTTTTTATACCCTTTACCAATTAGAAATGGTTAAAAGGGGATCATGAAGTTCTTCAAATGTATGTAACAGCCAGAAGGAAGCATCTCGGCCCTATAAAGTATATAAATTCTTGGTCAGCATCAACAGCCGAGTCGATTTAGCCATGTCCGTATTTCTGTCTGTATGAACAAGTCGATCTCAGAGACTATAAGAAATAGAGCCACACAATTTTGCATGTATGTAGGTGTATACAGTATCCAGATCATGTTTTTTTCAGATTTGGAAAATTCCCCCTCCTAATTACTCTTTCAAACCGATGCTACCACGAGCTGAGTAGGGACTTCAAGAGCAGAGCCTTCTCTCGAAGAACACAAATAGCGCTACAAAAGTCGCTCATCATCCCCGTTCTGCAATACGGCGCAGAAGCATGTATATTGACAGCGTGTTCGAGCGAAAAATTCTTCGGAGTACTTAGCGACCTTTAAAAGTTGGCGAACTGTATGAGCTCTATGGGGATACCAGTCTGGTCAAGCGTATAAAGCAACAGCGACTGCGCTGGATAGGATATGTCCGGATGGATGAAGAAGCTCCTGTAAAAAAAGGCGTACAAAGCGAAGACGGAGAAAAGACAAGAGGGGTCGCCCACCCCTAAGATGGGAAGATCGGGTGCGGAAAGACATTTCCAACCTTGAAGTGAACAACTGGTGCCAGCTCGCACAAAGCAGATGCGAGTGGAGGTCAGTGGAGCAGACCGTCAAGCGGTTGTGATGAAAATATCGGGCCAATACAGAAGAAGCCAAAAGAAGACTTAAAAAAAATTTAGCCAGCTGGTCATGCTGATCAAGAATATATTTGTTCTTTATGTGGTCGGTGATGATTCCTTCTATTATTTGCAATCTTCTGGGCGCTTTCTGCGAAAACGTAAGAAAATGATTTTTTCTCTTTTATTTCAAACGTTTCCCATGCACGATGTTGGCACTACGCTCATGTTTTGTGCCAGTTGTAGTAACAAAGATTTCAGAAGGCAACAAAATTAGACTTTTCATATATATTGAAGGGTTGTTGGTTATTCTAGATGATTTAGGTGTGCCGAACACGAAATGGTCAAAAATGGTCTATTCCGTCAAGATTTTTATTAATTTGTCCTCAAAATTCTATTCAAATTACCAGCCTGCTGTACTGTTTTTGTAAGGCATACCTTTGGGCAGTAGACATTTTGTTTTCTTAAAGCACGTGTATTCAAAATGTAGAATATTTTGGGATAGTTTAGTTCAAAGTTAAGGAGTAGTAATTTCCCATAATATCAGAGAGAGTCAAAACAAAAGTATAGGTTCCGCACAAAACGCGTCTGAAAAGGGTCAAAATAGTTATTTTTGCAACTTTAAGCACAGATTAATAAAAATCTCGCCGTGATGGAGCATTTCTGAAAACAGATTCGTGCTTAGCATTTGAAAATCATCTAGAACCGACACCAACAAAAACTCTTCATTATACTGGACCTTGTTGCCTTGTCTCATTAATGTTCAATGAACCCTGTTCATACCCGTTACTCGTAGAGTAAAAAGGGTATACTAAAGTCGTGCGAATCTATGTTACAGGCAGAAGGCATCATTTGCGACTATATAAAGAATATCAGCCATGCTCCCATTTTCACTTTTGTAAAACTTTTGCAATTTCAAACCGGTTTTTGGACAAAATTTTGACTCCAAATAGCTAAATTATTGCGAAAGCGAAAATGGGAGCAGGGCTGTATATATTCTGGATCAGCATCAACAGCCGATTCGATATAGCCATGTCTGTCCGTCTGTCAGTCTGTACGTCTGTCTGTATGAACACCAACATCTTAGAGACAAAAAGTGATAGCACAACCAAATTTGATATGTAGACTCTTGGTGTCTGCACGCAGATCAAGTTTGTATCAAATTTTTGGCTCGCCTACCCCCGCCCCCACAAAAAACTTACATTTATATTCGCAATGTCTCTGAAATTTTCATAGAGATCGGATCGTAAGTAGCCCAAATAAAAAAATGTTGCATACTTTTTGGCTTTCCCCTTCAGGAACACAGGCAGGCTATTAATCATTTCTTCCCATGAGTAACTGATATATCGACGTCGGATAGAGCCGACTTCAGCTTACGCTCTCGTTTTTTTCCCTGAACATTGGGCTTGATTTGTGAACGATAATTCACGAACGAAATTGTTCAAAAAGGAGTCCGCTTGTGATAGTTTTGGACGGTCGCTTTTTTCTTAGAGAATGTATAACAAAAATACAATTTTGTGCTTTGAGTTTGAAATTCGGTGTGCGGCAGTGACTTAACAGTGACATAAAAGTGACTAAACAGTGACTTAACAGTGGGTGAAGAAGGGGGAAGAGAGGGTCTTAAATTATTTATATTTTTTGCTTTTTCAAGATTAAGATTATTATTTCTGCCTTTTATTCCTTTGCCACTGTTGTTGTTTTTTTCATTTATCTATGGAGCAGCACAATAAACAATACATAGAAAAAAGGAAAGAACACAGCAGAAAGTGATGTTGCTGTGGGTATTTCTTCTCCCTGTTAGTTTTCTTCACCTTTATAAAGTTGTGAACTTGAAATTTTTTTGTGAACTTTTATATTTACTTAATCAAGACCGAATCCTAGACAGATTGAACGATTTTAAGATTGATAATATGATGTTAGATAATTTCCCAGCTTAAGAATTGTTCCGAGCCCGTAGTTTTCTACGTTTAGAGTAGAAGAGTGTCAAAAAAACAAACTGAAGGAGAAAATCTGCCTCTGCAGAAGGAATGCCTTTAAATGGATTATGTGATTTGCCTAAAAGTATGTAAATTGGTCACACAATTTTTTTCCAATCCATTTCCAACCTACCTTAAAAACAACGGGTAATATTTTGACATCCGCTCACATAATTTGACTACTTAAAAGAGCATTGTTTGGTCGATTGCCGCCAAACTCTGAGTGCGCTTAATCATGGCGCTAGCTGGCAATTTATTTAAAACCACATAAAACAAGCGACGAGTTATACTGTTGAAAACTGCTGCTGGCGCTGCTTTGGCCCGGCTAATGAACAAACGGTACGAAGAGGGAGGGAGAGTGCGAGAGAGCTGCAACCTCAGTAAACAACTGCAGTACTGGCAAACAGACGGGCAAAAGAACTTGGCCGGCTGACCGGCAGGCAGCATAAGCAAAAAACAAACACCAGCAACGAAAGCAACATTATTAACTTGAATAAAAATATTTACTGCCCGTCAAGCACTGCAGTTATCAATGCTGCTGCTGCTGTTGGGGGAATGACAAGATGACGATGATGAAATGCAGCACTTAATGCTGTGGCATTAACTTTGGCGCACAAAAGCGTGCTTCACTTTTCTGTTTGCACACCCTGATTAAAGTTTATTTTAATTTGTTGCTGTTGTTCTTTGTGCCGTACTGCGGTGGTTGTGTGGATGTTGCTGCACCCGTTAAGTGGCACAATTTTGTGGGGCTCAAGATTTCCACCTGCGCGTCGCCGCCTTCATAACGCATCGGCGCTCAGGCGTGACCCAGAGCGCAACCGAGTGAAAAAACAGCAAGTGCCAAGTGGGAGTCGTGCCAAAAACTGAAGGCCCCGTGTTGGCAGGAGGGTGATGGCAATACATGCGCGAATTAATCTTAATTGAAATTCCTTGCCACACAGCTTTCTGGCTTGGCATATGCTCTGTGCGCCCCCTTTGTACAGCCAGCCAGAGTCCCAGCCACAACCCTAACCCCAGCCCCGCGTGTCGCTGATAAAATATTAAAAAAAATTAAAATGCGCACTCACACGTATCCACACGTAAACATTAAGCCTCTCTGCTCACATATTAAAAAATATTTGCACCGCATTAAATTCCGTTTTCATATTTCACTTTTAATGGCAGAATTGTTGAGTCGGGTGGCCAAATCTACATAAGCTCAGTTTATTTTCCATTAAAACGTACCCAAATTCCACAATACACACACCACACACACCTCCCTCTCCCCATTCCCAACTCTCTAGGAACAATTAAGCAAGATGCTAATTGTTTCACAAAGCATTCGCACTTCGTCGCTTCTCAAGTGCAGAGCAGAGGCCCCTTGCCACCTCAACGTCCAAGCTTAAATGAAAATTTAACGCCACACCATAAAAACCTTAAGCTCGACTGGATTTGGCTGTACACATGTTAAACACTTTTTGCCTCCGCCGGAGCGAGAGTTTTGTAGTTGAAATCCTTTTTGACTGTGGACTCTGTCTGCACATTCTAATTTGTATGCAAATCAAAATCAATAGGATTACCCAAGTTACATAGTTGGAAGCATTGTGGAAGTACGTCGAGCACGTGGCAAAAATTGTTTTTAAAAATATTTATATGATTGCACGCTGCTGCTGCTAGGTGTGGCCACTCGGAGCGAGACTGTGGCTCAATTGTGGATAGCTTTTGGCTTATCTCAAAACCTTTCTACACTCTGCAGTGGTTTATGGTCAGTAAATGGATTTTCTCGCCGTCAAGAGCTTAGTAATTTGGCTTACTGAGGAAGCAGACAGTCGAACTTTTTTATCTTCTCAGAAATGAATAAAATTGAATATTGCTTCGACTTGCAATAAAGCAAATACAAAATATTTTTTTTGTTTACACTTGAGGAAAGTTATTTTCCACTTTTATAACATGAAAAAGTCATGTTTGTTGAGCCAACAACTGTCATATTTTTTGGCTCTATATTTATATCACAAACTCTAAACGGTCTCGGCCGATGTCTTTAATGACCGCTAGTCGGGGTGGTCCCACAAATTTCTAAACAGAGTTTTTTTGGACCTATTGGGGGTCGTATGCAGTAAGGTACTGTTGCTGACTGGATCAACGTGGCGAACCCAGCGCGAACCTGAAGCCTGGTGAAGCCTGGTAACACAGCGATGCTTCCGCAAATTGCTGCTGGCTAACGGGAGCGGGAAACCTCCTTATCGTAGGGCTTGGTACTAGAGCTGAGGCAAACATCGATAAATGTAAGTTTTTTTAACAAGTTGCAAGTTCTACAAAAACAAACATCGATACTTTTACGCGATGAAAATGCGAGAGAATTGATTACAATTTTAATTTTATATTATAATTTTTTTAAGTAGTAAAAAAGTTTGTAATCCACACACGGTAGCGCTCTCCATTCAAATTAACGTTCCTGCCTTCGTCATCTAAAAAAAAGTACGGTCCAATGATGCCACCGGCCCATGTAAATGTAAAATTGGCTCAACAGCACTAAAGAGGGCCTGGCCAAGCTTCGCTCACAATCTCTTGGCTTGTGTGCTTATAATTTTTCGCACAAGAGAAAGGGATCTACAGTTTAACGCCGAATCCCAACGGCTAAGTTGGAGAATTTTTGCTTTTTCATATCTAGTTACTTCACAGCTGTCGCCAATAGCTGGTGAAGGTGACCGAATGTGTTATAAATAGCTATAATAGCTAAAGAAACAACCCACTATGGGTTTCTTTTCGTTTTTTTTGGCTTCAACTTCAAATTGAAAGATAGGAAGTTAAGTTTTGGCACATAAATTATTTAAATTAAAGTAGAATTTCGGTTTTTGTTAATTTTATGATTCGACCACGCCTACATTCCCTTCCCTGAACATGGTGTCTAAAACTATTTGGAAAATTCAAAAAAAATATTTTTTCCCATAGATTTGATCTGTTGTGCGCAATTGTATAGACCGAAACAATTGGTTATAGATAAGAACATTTAAAATTACCAATTTGGGCCAAATTTATTAAAAAAATTTCGTCCTCAACAGCAGACCAAAGGTTGAAGGGCGAGCTTCTCAATTTGAGCAATTTATAACAAATTTATTAATGTTAACATATTTTAAACATCTTTGTTAAAACTATGCTTTAGTTAGTTTAGTTAGTTAGTAGATTTTTGTTTTTAAACTAGACGAACTCTAGCAGAATGTACAAGCCAAGGCAACAAGTTATTATTAACCTCTGAAAGCTCTGTCGCCAACTTACGTTTTTGTCAATAGCTAGCATTCTCATAATCCACTTTTGGACGACCTCCGCTATTCATAGATCCACAATTTACTTCGATGTCAATTACTATATTTTTATCAAGTCATTCAGAATACTTATTTTTAAATTGTAGTATTTGTCGCCCTTAATTTATACATTTCCTTTCAAAATATTTGACAAAAGCGCGTACCTTTTTATTTACTTGTGTTTCGGATGTGTTACTTAGGTGGTTTTCGGCAATTGTTTGCAGTATATGCTGTTTGACTGCGGCTTCTGAGCGTTTGTTGCTGACAAAAATGTCTAGCAGATGTGCATGTTCAAACGCATATCCCTCTGGAAAAAGGAGATTTTTTCGAGAAAAAGCATATTAAAGCAAACAAATTTAGTTGCATATTATTCTGGACACTTCAGTTAGTAACGCCACATTGAAAAGCCTGAGCACCTCGGAGTGCCTTGAGAGTTCTACTCCACGAAACACAGCTAAACTTGCTAAGATTAATATAAAAAATACACATGAATAAAACACGTTACACAAGAACAAAAACACATCAAATTGACGAATATGTTATTAAACTGTAGTTTTACATACCTGAACTACGATTTTCCATCATTTAAAGTTGTATTTTTTCTTTTATGTGGCCGACGTAAACAATCAAACTTAAGCAATGTGATACGGTGAACTGTACACAAGGCAGCTGACTTTGACAGCGTACCGCTCAATCAGTGTGATCGTAAATAATGTTATCGTTTGAGCTTTTATTTAATTAGGGTATTATAAAAATAAAAATAAAGGTTATTTTAAAAAACAAAACATAATTTTTTTTGAGTTACTGCCAAAAAAACGAAAAAAAACCCTTAGTGCGGCCCATAATCCACACCAAACAGTGTATTTTTCGGTATGCATTGCCAGATCTTGCTATGCTTCTGGCTGCTCTTCACACCAAATACGGCAATTGTGTTTGTTCACATATCCACTCAACCAGTAATGAGCTTCGTCGCTGAACATAATTTTGCGATAAAAAATTGGATCTTCACCCAACATTCACCAAAAGTTAGCCGTTGTGGTAGGTCGCTTAGCTTCATTTCTGGCACCAGCTGTATTTTAAATATTTTTTATACCCAAATCCAGAGGCCCAATTGCTGCGCCGAATCGATAATTCACGGTCATCAACACCACTGGCGGATACAGCTGCGATATTTTCCTCTGTCCTCACTCTACGTATGCGTGTTGGTGGTTTAATGTCCAATAATGTAAATTTAGTGCGAAATTTAGTCACAAGACTCCGAATAGCCGCCTCAGAAGGTTGCCCAAACTGACCATAAAATGGAAGAAGTGCACGATGCACTTCTCGGTTAGGACCGAGCATTAGTTTTAATTATAAAATGCAATTATCAGCAAGCGTTGTTCGTTTGTAAGTCGATTCTTGGTTAAATTTTAGGCCAAACTGAACATGTTTGGCAGTAACATGTGACACGAAAACAGCTGAGCTGCCAAAGACAGTGTGACCAAAAAGAAAGTTGCTAAAAATTATGCTAAGCTGTCCTCTGCCTTAGAGTACTATACACAGCTTCCCCAGTCTGTAGTGGCACTTGTCCTGTAAATAAGAGCCCCAAGCCTAAAAGTATGCATTTTAGATCGGTGACATAAAAGTATGCAGCTAAATTTGTGTCGCCCTTTTTACTTTTAGCAAATTCAAGCTTTCTAAAAGCGACGAATAAACCGCGATAAAATACATTAAGCCTCCGCTGGCCAATTCGTGGCACTGGTAAATTGTATTAATTAGTCCATGACTAAAATATTATTATACCCTTGCATAGGGTATTATAATTTTGCCCAGAAGTTTGCAACGCATAGAAATATTCATTTCCGACCCCATAAACTATATATATTCTTGATCAGGGCGACGAGCTGAGTCGATTGAGCTTTGTCCGTCCGTCTGTCTGTCTGTCTGTCTGTCCGTCTGTCTGTCCGTCTGTTTCTATGCAAACTAGTCTCTCAGTTTTAAAGCTATCGAGCTGAAACTTTGCACAGAGTCTTCTTTTTACTGCACGCTGCTAATATGTCGGAACTGACCGAATCGGAAGACTATATCTTGAAGCTGCCATAGGAACCATCGGTCAAAAAATGGGTCTTAGTGAGAAAAACTTTTTTGTTCTTAATGTTAGCGTTTCCAAACACGGTCACTATTAATATTATATGCTTTCAAAGAGATTTGCAAATTTGGGTCAAAATCGGATGACTATATCTTAAGGCTGCCATAGGGCCGATCGGTCGGAAATTGAGTCTTAGTGAGAAAAACTTTTTTGTTTTCAATTTTATCGATGATTTTCAAATCAGATGTTTATCTGTCGGAAAATGAGTTTTTGTTAGAAAAATTTTTGATTTCTATGTAAGCGTTCTTAAACTGTGTTGCATTTGCAAGAGTATAAGAACTTCGGCACAGACGAAGTTAGCTTAGCCTTCTCGTTTTTAATATTATTAATGTTATATTGGTTATCGAATATCGGTTGTCCGTACGTGATCGGAAAATACACCCCTAGGTGCCACGTATTTCCGCGCAAGCTGGCTTCGCTGACCACTAGCCACGTTCTTTCACTTGAAAAACTTCCAGCCGAGCAGACTTGTCAGTGGGTAAGATATCAATGCTTCAGGTTTAACCTTAAACCTTACCAAACCGTTTCCAAGCTCATCTATACACCTAAGCGCAGCCGCAAAGAACAATTGTTGAAGCCTAAGCAGTTTTAAAAACAAAGCTTCGTTCTTATCGGCTTGGCGCAAGAAATATTGATTTTCCGCAGTTTTTCTCGTGGAAAATCGGCCTCCCCTTGGTGAGTGGTACTTTTCGGCTTGTCGATGTTGCTCAAGCTAACACACTTATTCCTGAGCAGCTTTCCAAATCGATCTAGACGAAGCTGAGGAGCGAAAAGTGGGAAAAAAACTGAACCTCGTGGCTGAGCCACGGCAGTTGCAGCCTCCACCGGCACACATTTGATTGTTGCCAGCAATCGGTAATTATACTTGGTTCGCCCGCTGCCCCGACATCACCCTAATTACTTTATTCTCGGTACCTTTTTATCTAAAACTAAAGGTCTGGCCCCTAGTACCCGGATGATAGCTCCAGAGCCCAAGCTCCATGGTGTACCTTAACTCATAATTCCCCACGGGACCCACAGACACTGAGCCACCAAGCTAATCCAGCTCCCACCAGCTGCCAAAGAAACTGTAGTGTCTAGTGCCACCCAATCAAAGTGAAAAAACCTCACCAAAGCCTTTCATTCACTAGTGTAGTGCTGTGAGACGGAAGAAAATTCCGTAATAAAACGCCCAGTGCAGACCCTGAGGCTCTTGTTGGATAAGAGAGAGAAAAGTCATAAGCCAAAAGTTTTGTTATACCGAAAAGCCAAGTGAAATTTCAAATAATTGAGTCCCAGCATAGGCCTTGAACGCGTAAACCAATTTGGTGTTCATGTGCCAAATGAGCCAAGGAGCTCCACCGCTAAAAGAGAAACTCTTCTAATGTTTTTTTATTAAATCATTTTTTTGCGTGGATGACCGAATCGGCTTGAGTGATGGTGTTGTGCTCTCAAAATCAATCTAATCCCAACACCCGACAACAATCCAAAAGCTTTACAAATACTACACAGCTGATCGTCTCGGAGAAAGACTTTTATCATCTGCTCCAGAAGGATACAACCATCCGTTGTATGCTACAAGTTTTTCCGAGATATTGCATATTTCCTTATGGAAGAGGATCACGCAGTTGCCGCATGTCTTCGTGACTTCATGCTTTAGATCTCCGTAGGCAATCAAGATATAATGTTGGTACCGCATACATTGGCCCATTTAGCTGCGCAATACAGTCCCCTATCTCCAGAGGATGCCCGCCGAAGTGAAGCTGCCTGAATTCTGCTAGATTGGGTCACCGATGTGACGGTGCAGAATCAGAAAAATGGAAAAATCAAAGGAACCCAAGGAACATATCAATACTAGTCGACAGCTAGAAGTAGCCGTGTCTTCAAACGCCACAAGAAGTAGCCCTGTTACGGGCTACAAAGACGGGCAACAAAGACCCCTGCTGGACGTCAGTACAGAATCACAACAGAATGCGCGTACCCCGCCGTGACTTCTGTGATAGTTGTAGGAGTGAGGAGGAGATAGAAGGCATCCAACACCTTCTTTGCGACAGCCCTACACTTGTTAGAAAACGCACCCAGCATCTGGGTCGATTCCTCAAGACGGTTTAAGTCAGCGATGGTCACCATTTCGCTATTTACACATACACGAGCCGAACGCATGCCGAATCTGAGGCCAAGAGAGTAAAGTTTACTAAACAGCCCTTCAGTCGCTGGCTAGCCTTCGATGTGCTGAGATCGAAGCTGGTTCACGGCACACTCACTTTTTGACCTCGCTGTCGTTGCGAAAGCTGGTTTAAATTAGTGCGGGCCAAATGGAGAGGACAAGAACTTCAGTGTTCACCGTTTGCGTAAAAAAACACGATTGACTTGGGCCCCCGGTTGCTACAGGTGGCCTGAAATTAAGACTTGCCGTCAAAAAATACTGACCAACAAAAAATACACTATTTAGGTTGGGAGATGCTTCCTTCTAGCTGTCACACACATTTAAACAAAGTCATGCTACTTTTTGTATACAAACTGAGACTGTTTCATGAACTCCTGCTGAGCAAACTAAATGCAGAAAACACGAAAAATAAAGTTTGGTTTGGTCCAATGACTGTTTGAACTTAAACTACCTTAAAAAATCCCATTAAAACTCATCGTATCTTTTCTGTTTCTCTCTGTACACCGACAAAAAAAAAGAGGAGAATCCTCAGTATCTTAAAGCAAACGATCTTTTTCTCTCAATTCCCAAAAGAAAATTTCATTTCGATAATCCTTGCCAGCAACATTCCACCCCATAGCGGACGCTTATACAAGCGGTGCATATGTGTAAATAAAGAGTCGTGCAGTGGAAAAAATATAAATGGAATTATGTTACTCTGTGTGTCTGGCTTACGGGGGCCCAAAGCAAAAGCAAGCCTGACAGTTTGCGTTGCCATAGTGCAGACGTAATCCATCGGTTATATATTCTTGTGTCGCATGTGTGGGCTGAGGGCTGCATTCGGTTGGTTGCAATGCAAAAGTATAGCGTTCCGTGGTGCCAGCTCCGTAATCGTTAATGTCGTCGCCAAGCATCTGGCTGCGTTTGCGTTTTGCGGTGGATGCAGGCAGCTGACGTAGGTGTGCCTGACCACAGGGAGCTTATTTCATCTGGCGTGGTTAAATCAACATTGCGTAACAAATTCAGATTCACTTCTTTGAGAAGTGCAATTAATTAATTAAATATTCCTGAATTGCTGCTATTTTCATTAATTGTTTGCTTAGTTCGCCAACCGCGCACCATTTTGCGTACAAGTGGCGCATTTAATTAGACTAATAAAGAGATTCCAAGCAACGAGTGAGGCAAGAGCGAAAACTGCTGCTGCTGCTGCTACTGTTGGGGCGCGAGCTGCTAATAAAACAGTTATAATGAGTTGGCAAAGTGGCACAGGCAAAGGGGCAGAGGCAGTGGCAGGGCATGTAGCCTAACTAGATCCAATAAAATGAAATGAAATTATCTTTATGAAAGTTTGGCGTGTGCGTTGGCTCAATTTGTTGCAAGTGATAAAATGATTAGCCCCATCTGTGTGTTTGCTTGTGTGTTGCCACTTACAATGTCAGGCGCCTAAGGAGTATGCAGCATTATTTTTGCAGTCTGCACAAGCGCTGAGCCCGCGTGCCGTAAATCGTTTATAATTAATTTCATAAATCAAGCTCGATGCATATAGTTATGCACATACATATATCATGTAATTAACATGTACATAGTCACGTATGGACCTGAGCCCGGACCTGGGCAACATATGGCAACGTTACCAGCAATTGCAGCGCTGGCCATTATAAACAAGATATTAACGACTTAATTTACTGCAGCTCATGCGCCTCGGTGCCTGCTCCTCTGTGCGTGTGTGTGTGTGTGTGTGTGTGCTTGGTCATAAAGAGTAGGCACACAACATAAATATAAAAATGTTAAATAAATAACATGAGCAATCGAAAAGTGGGTAAATGCAAGCGGACAGTTTGTTTCACTTATCCTTAATCGGGTTAAACTGTTTTCAGCAATGCGCTAGAAATCATATTATATTTTGCATTTTGTTTATCATTAAATATTGTACTTTGATATTGATACATGTTCAACGCAGTCTAAACTTAGGAGCTTTAATATTGATTTCATTAAGTAGTTTCAATGTTATGCCAGCAAATTCGATTCAAAAAATAGTCCAATTATTTTTTGGAAAACATCATGTGCGAACTAGGGATGCAGGAAACAATATCGATATATCGATATTTTTGCTTAACAAGGCGATATATAATTATCGAAAATATTTCTGAGGCGATATACCGGATATCGAATATATTTTGGTGATATTATATTATTCCTCAATATTTTTGTTGGTTACGGCCACAAAAATGAAGTTTACTGAGCCCATTTTTTTTCGATATTAGTGTGCTCTAAATTACTGTGACTAAAGGAATTTTCTGTCGTTCTAAGTACGGGTCTTTAGGGTCTATTACATAGAGCTTTCGTTCACACAAGCTAACAAATAACACAGTAAATTTAATACACGAAAATATCGAAATACATATTTTCTAAATATCCTGCAACCCTAGTGCGAACCCATTAAGTATCGATGGTGATTTTTAAAATATTGAGTTTCAGGCTTAAATACACTCGAAGCACAAAAGATAAAGCATAAAAAGATTCGGACCGCGCCCTCCTCAGTCAAAACTATATCAACTTAACCCAACCAACCGAAAGCTGCTGCACGTGGTCAGATTCTTTACTTACCAATATTTTCCTTCTCCTCCCATTCATTTGGAAACCGCATAGACTCTATAAATTCATGTGTAGCGCATGCAAAAAAAAAAATAATAAAAAACTTTACGTCTCTTGTGTGAAATTAAAACGCTTAACGGGCGACTGTTCGGGCTTCTGTGCACGATAACCGCCAATTTTTCAATAAACTCCAATAAATGTTTGTTCATTTAAATGCTTGATGCGATGCTTTGCGTTGTTGTTAATGCTGATGTTCGTGTTAAGAGCAAAAATTGGAAAAACCCAGAACTATATTAATGGCTGTTGTGCATTTCTGGTCAACCGCAATACATACGTCTCATCTCAATACCTTCGTAAAAAAAAGCATCCAGTTTAAACTGCAAACATTTTAACACTGTTTTTTTAATTTATTTTATTTTAATTGCAGCTTCGTCTAAAAGACACAGCTACAATATAATAGAATATAAAATGATACAAAATAGGGGGGGATAGAAAGGAAAACAAAAAGAGTAAATAGAAGAAACACCTTCCGATCCGGTGGGGGTAATTTATTTTGTCGTTATGACCAGCTACGCCCCTGCTCGCAGCGTTGGTGATCGGAAGGAATTTCCTAGAAAAACTAGAAACTATGCAAGTGCAAGATTGTGAAGAATAAAAGACCGCAGGCCTTCGTCGGAAAGGTTATCACTGAGAAGAGGAAAGATATTATTGTAATCCCTACACAGAATGCGAAAAGGACAATTAGAGGCATATAAAGTAGAAGCAACAGGAAGCCTCAAGGGAATATAGTTTCGTGTTTGTCTTGAAGGGACATTAAGGTTCACGCGTCCGAGTAGGTACTCAGCGTCAATATTACCCTTTATAAGCTTGTTTAGAAACATTATACCCAACATGGTACGTCTATGCTCAAGTGAAGGTAAGTCTAAAAGCTTAAGCCTGGAAATATAGGGAGGAAGTCTCAACTGTGGGTCCCAACCCAGGTTGCGAAGGGCAAACAAAAGGAACTGCTTCTGGACAGATTCGATACGTTTACACAGGGTGAGTGCTTGAGGGTTCCAAATACACGAACCAAACTCCAAAATAGGCCTCACTAGGGATATAAACAAAAGCTTGGTCGTGTAGGGATTATTGAACTCCTTAGACCAACGTTTAATAAAACCTAACAATCCCATGGCTTTATTCACAGAAAGTTCAATGTGAGTGCCAAAAGAAAGTTTATGGTCGAGGGTAATACCCAGATCATGGAAAGATTCAACTTGTTCAAGTTGATAAGAATCCAATAAATAGTTAATCAGAAGAGGGGTTCTACGATAAAAAGTCATAGATTTACACTTGTCCCTGTTCAAATGCAACAAATTGTAAGAGCACCACATAAATATGGAATTCAAATCAACCTGAAGCAAAGCAGAATCGTTGGGCGAGTTGTGGCTCAGGAATATCTTTAAGTCATCTGCGTACATCAGCGCACGAGAATGCTTAATTACATTAGGCAGGTCATTAATAAATAACACGAAGAGAAGAGGTCCAAGATGGCTGCCCTGGGGAACTCCAGAGGTCACAAATACCGGATAAGAAGTGCTACTATTAAAGACTACTTTCTGAGTTCTAGACTGGAGATAAGATTTTATCCAATTAAGAAGCCCCAGTGGAAATCCCAGCAGACGCAATTTCAAAATCAGAAGGCAATGAGAGACACTGTCGAAAGCCTTACTAAAATCAGTAAAGATAACATCTGTTTGTTTACCTTGAGTGAAACCATGAATCACTGAAGAAGTAAATTCCAGTAAGTTTGTAGTAATGGATCTGTTTTTAACAAATCCGTGCTGGTTCGGCGAAATAAAAGGAGAACATGAGTGCTGTAACTGAGATGTTATAATTTGTTCAAAGAGTTTAGGTATTGCAGAGAGTTTCGCAATGCCCCTGTAGTTTGAAATGTCAGAACGAGAACCCTTTTTATGTAAGGGAATAATGAAAGATTCTTTCCATGGAGTTGGAAATCTAGACTGCTCAAGTGATTTGGAAAACAAGATGTGGATAGGATAGGCCAGCGAGTCTGCGCATTGCTTTAAGATGCACGATGGCACATTATCTGGGCCAGGAAAAAGGTTAGATTTTAGGGAAAGTAAACCATTCAAGACAGAAGAAAAAGAAATGGTGGGGCAGCTTATGAAATCATATGAGGAAATAGGATAAGAATAGCCTTTGCTGGCATCGGACGACGAGTAAGTTGATTGAAAGAATTTTGCGAAGAGATTTGCAATGTCAATGTCGGACGAGGCATTTTCATGTTTAAAGAAAAGAGAAGAAGGTAAGGCATTGGAACGACGTTTGGTATTTACGAATTGGTAGAAGCTCTTTGGATCGTTACAAAAGTTACTCTGTACTCGAGACAGGTAGTTTTTATAGCAAATTCGATTTTGGGCTTGAAATTTTGCCCTAGCAGTCGAGTATTTGGAAAAGTCCGTTGCTTTTCCAGATCTTTTGTATATTTTGAAAAGGCGAGACTTCACATTTTTCAAGTGTCTCAGGCTTGCACAACTCCATGGAACAGTTTTGTGAGCGCTACTTACACTCTCCTGAGGAATAGAGATATCGAATAGCTCGTACAGCTTAGAATAAAACAGATTGGTGGCAGTTTCAACACAATGCACTTGATTAAGAAATGACCAGTCAGTATTAAGCAACAAATTGTTCAGAATATTGTAATCTGTCTTCCTAAAGCAACGCCTAAGAAGCGCTTTAGTTGGCTTTACTTCGGTTGTGCCTGGAAGATCCAATTGGAGTTCTATGGTAGGATGATAATTATCTTCAGGCAAAGAAATTGGAAATGTACGAGATATAGTAGCACATGGACTATCAGTAAACAATAAATCCAGTATACGACCAAGCGAGTTGTTAATGAAATTAGCTTGAAGCAGAGATAGACCAAACATACTGTCCAAAAAGCTATGCTGGCAAGAAGGAAGAAAAAATTCAGAATCGGGGGAAGAGACCCAAGAAACAAAGGGAAGATTAAAGTCACCCACAACGACTTGAAAATCACAGTCGCGACAGGTTTTCGAAATGTACTCTATTGCTAAAGCATGCTTAAGATAAGTGGATTCATCAGAAGACGGAGGAACATAGGAACAGCTCAAGAATATGCAAGAGTCTCCGATGTGCACTGAGACACACACAAATTCAATGTCGTCAGTGTTAGGAATATGAAAAATGGATGCATTAAGATTTTGCTTAACAGCAATCAATACACCCCCTCCATTCCGATTGCTACGGTCAACCCTAAAAATGCAATAAGAGTCGCACAGAATTTCACTATTTAGTATGTGAGATTGAAGCCAAGTTTCAGTCATCATTAAAATGTCAGCTTCGAAAGCAAAACTATTAAGGTAAAGGGATTGGAGTTTACTTCTGATTCCCCTTACGTTCTGGTATTTGATGACAAGGGACGACTTAAGTTTTTTGAGGACATAGGAAAAGTAGCAGTCGGCTTAGGCTCAAATTCACGAACAAAGAGTGAATTTAGGCCAAAGATCAGGATGAAGAATTTGGGTTAGAAAGAGTAGATGGAACGTACAGTTTAAAAGAGGATATTGATCGAGGCTTTGAAAAGATATATTTATGAACCGATATGCCCGAGCATCCTGTAGAAGTGATCAAATAATTCTCTAAGTCATTCTCAGTGATATCAGGGCGAAGGCGGGAAACAAAGACATGTTTTCGTGGGGCAACTGCTTCAATAGGACGGAAAGAGAGTCGAGCATTGGCAGACG
>JBAMBO010001962.1:0-79044 GCA_037044535.1 Lordiphosa magnipectinata
TCTTTAATCATTCATTCTGTCGTCCGTCATCCATAATTCTTGCTTCCTTTTTCCTTCTTTCTTTTCATTTCCTTTTCCTTGCCAAATACATGTGTTGCATTTCTTTGGTATCCAAAGCTTTACAACTTTAATTCTCCTTCCTTCTTCCTTTCTTATTCCCTCCTTCCCCCCTTCTTCCGTCCTTCCTTCCTTAATTCATTCCTTTTTTCCCTCTTTCTTCACACTTCCTTCCTTCCCTTTTCCCATCTTTCTTCCTTCCTTTTACCTTCCTTCGTCTTTCCTTCTACCTTCCTTCATTCTTCCTTCATCCATCCTTCTTCCTTACTTTTCCCCTCCTTCCTTTCTTCTTTCGTTCTTCTTTTTTTCTATCTTTCTTGGTTCCATCTTTCTTCATTATTATTTTCTTCTTCGGTTCCTTCTTCCTTCCTTCTACCTTCCTTTCTTCTTTCGTTCTTCTTTCTTTCTTTCTATCTTTCTTGGTTCCATCTTTCTTCATTATTATTTTCTTCGTTGGTTCCTTCTTCCTTCCTTCTACCTTCCTTCATCCTTCCTTTCTTCTTTCTTTCTATCTTTCTTGGTTCCATCTTACTTCATTATTATTTTCTTCGTTGGTTCCTTCTTCCTTCCTTCATCCGTCCTTTATCCAACCTTCTTCATTCCTTCTTGCTTCCTTTTTCGGTCCTTCTTTCTTTTCATTCCCTTATACTTGTCAAGTACATGTGTTGCAGTTTTTTTGGTATCCAAAATTCTACAACTTTTATTTTTGTTTTTCTTCTTCTGTCTTTCTTGCTTTCTTATTCCATCCTTCATTCCCTCTTATCTTAATTCATTCCTTCTTTCTGCACTCTTCCTTCTTGTATCTTCCTTCTTTCTTTCCTGCTTACTCATTCCTTTCTTTTACATTGCTTCTTAGTTTCTTATTTCTTTCTTTTGATTTCCTTTTATTTGTCGAGTAAATGTGCTGCATTTGTTAGGTATCCCAAATTCTTCAGCTTTCATTTCGTTCCTTTTTTTTCTTCTTTACTTCTTCCTTTTCATATTCTGCCTTCTTTCTGGCTCTCCTCTCTACTCTACGCTCCCAATAAAGGCATAGCTAAGGCAGAGTTTAAGGAACCGTACTATTTTTCCTTCCTTCCATCTTAATTGCTTCCTTTCTTTTTTCTTTTCATTTCCTTTTCCCTATTTTGATAGCCAAAATTCTTCAGCTTTCATTCTCGTTTCCTTCCTTCTTCCTTAGTTTTTTCTTTCTTCTTGACTGCTTCCTTTTCATATTCAGCGAGCCTTCTTTCTGGCTCTCCTCTCTACTCTACCTCTCCCAATAGAAGGATAGCTAAGGCAGAGTTTGAGAAACCGTAGTATTCTTCCTTCCTTCCATCTTAATTGCTTCCTTTCTTTTTTCTTTTCATTTCCTTTTAACTATTTTGATATCCCAAATTCTACAACTTTCATTCTCGCTTCCTTCATGGCTTCTTCTGGTCTTCCTTGCTTCTTTGTTTCTTCTTGACTTCTTCTTTCCCATATTCTACAAGCCATCTGATTGGCTCTCTTTTACTCTAATCTTCCAATAGAAGTATAGATAATGCAGAGCAAGGTATACTTAACAAGGTAGCCGCACTCGCTCTCTCGCTCTCTATGCTTACTTCTTATATGTCACTCTGTAAACAGCCCTTGTGAGCGACGCATCTCCGCCGACGAATTATTTTGTGTTCAGCTTCTTATTTAAGAAGTTGTGAGAGAGCGAGTGCGGCTACCTTGTTAAGTATACCTTGCTCTGCATTATCTATACTTCTATTGGGAGAGTAGAGTAAAAGAGAGCCAATCAGATGGCTTGTAGAATATGGAAAAGAAGAAGTCAAGAAGAAACAAAGCAGCAAGAAAGACAGAAGCCATGAAGGAAGCGAGAATGTTAAGTATATCTTGATGCAGAGTTTGGTCCTTTCTTCTTTCTTTCTTCATTCGTCCTTCTATCTTTCTTTTCATTTCCTTGTAAAGTATTCAAAAATTCGACAATTTTCATACTCGTTTCCTTCTTTACTTCTTTCTTCTTAACTTCTTCCTTCCCATATACCACGAGCCTTCTTTTTGGCTTTCTTTTCTACCAATAGACGTATAGACAATTCAGAGAGTTAAAGGAACCAAATAACTAACATGACCCCCAGAACACTTCACTTTTCATGGACTTGACTAGACCTGTGAGGTGTCCTTCCGCCCAGCTACCTACCCCCCGGTTTCTCCTCATTTTAGCTCTCAGAATCGCATTGTTTGTCACGCGCCAACACTTGAACTAAATATTACAAAAAAATAAAAATGGAAAGTGAAGTGGTCCAAACAACAGTGTACAAAAAAAAAAAACAGAAGGCAGGCCTTAACTAACCCAATCTTTCTCTCTCTCTCTCTTTCCCTATCCCCTTACCCGTCCACTGTCTGTCATATAGTCCATCAAGATGGTCTCGAAGAAGCGTCCCAGCGTAGCCGAGCGTATGCATCGCTCAACGGCAGCTTCCGTTCGTCCAGCATCGTCGTCCACAGCCACTGCTCCTGCGGCCACATCGACGACGGGCAAGAAACGACTCGGAAAGCAACTAAAATCCACTGAGGAGGCAGATGATAAAAAATCTTCCACTAAGGCAGAAACGTCATCGAAACGTCAGACTAAAGATCCAACCAACATAGTCACTGCCAGCGAAACCTCGAAGCCATCGACTTCTGTTAAACCTTCCACGGAGGATAAGCAGGAAGATGGCAAGGCAAGAGCCATTAATAAAATGCTCAAGAATCTCGATATTAAAATCCATGGTTTCGATAATCTTCTGCCCAGTGGTGAAGAGCGTTTGAATGAGGGTCTCAAGTCTTCCATATCGGAGAATGTCAAGACCAAGTCACGGGCAGCGGCTGTCAAAGTTATAGCCAGTCTCAATCCGGGCAAAACAATGACAGCCAAACGTTCGCGTCCCTCACCGGAGCCCGTCAAGGAGAAGGAAAAGCCCAAGGGGGAACCCGAGGTTCCACCAACCGAACCCAAAGATACTCAAAGTGAAAGTAAAGAATCTCCAGCTGCTCCAGCGGCTAGCACAAGCAAGCCGGCCACAAAGAAGACACAACAGCAGCAGCAGCAGCAGCAGGCCAAAAAGGTCAAAGTGGAGATAGTAGCAGCTCCTCCGCCCAGCAAACCGACCAAGACTCTAATTAAGAAACCCACAGCAGAGCAGCCCAAAAAGGAACTGCCCAAACCCGTCAAGGTTAGCAAAATGAAAAAGACCACACCAAGTCAGGAGCCGCTGAAGAGTGTAGCACGTCTTTCCGATTCCAATACGGAGCCGGTACAAATGGAACTTGAGGAGATTGTGAGCACAAGTGCACCCCCCACTCCAGCTCCGTTGCCAACGTTTCAGATAACGCCCACACCCCCGCCCACACCAGTAGTAGCAGTAGCTATCAAACAGCGTCCCAAGGCTAAGTACACCAAAACATCGGCTTCCAAGAGTCGTCTACAGCAACATCAGACCACCAGCGGCTGTAGCAAGCCCATGTCTTTGGGTATTGGAGCCAAGGATATTTATGACTTTAAATCGGGTTCAGAAGATGAGGAACCCATTAAAATGGTATTACCCTCTCTAAAAGAGTTGCGTGAATTCTCCGATGAGGATAATAAGCCGCTCAAACAGTTGGAAACAAAAGAACATGCAGCCAGCAAAGAGGAGAAAGATAAATTGGAACTAAAAGATAAGGATATCAAAGAACTGTCCGAGATTAAGGAGAAAGAAACGGAACCCACAGAACAGTCCGAACTAATTGCACCAGCTGCTGCACCCATTAAGACTTCCCACAAGAAGCAAACCAAACGTAAAGTGGCTACACCCACGCAAACCAAGTCATCCGGAGCTAAAGCCAAGAAAATCACAAATGCTGCTTCCCACAAATCCAAACCCCCCAGCGATACCTCTGCAGACAGTAGTGATTCGGAGGATGAGAAAAAACTGAGCACTTACACCGGACCCAAGCGACATCGTATGGCCTCCTTAAATGCCTTGGCCAAGGTGCAATGTCTCTACGAGAATGAATCCCGTACAGCACACGAATTGGGCCTGTCCAAGGCCACACAACAACCGCCCCGCATACGCACCCTGGACGGTAGCGATGATGATAACAACAAGGACTCACCACGGCAAACAGATGTGACCGATACCAAATCCGAAATAGCCACACCACCAACACCACCGCCACCACCCAAAGAAATAGAACCACGTCGTGAATTGCGCTATGTAACCGGCGGGCGTGGTGTGGGCAAGCATTGGGAATTTGATAGTGATAGCGAGGTGGAGGATCTACATCTAATGCCACCACATCCACAGCCCAAGAAAAAGAAGTGGCAAAAGAAAACGCCAGCCAAGAAGCAGCAACAGGCCGCAGCAGCTCAAGCCGATGCCGAGGTGGTGAAGCGTCCCAAGAAGAAGCCACACCATGTAATGGTAACCGCCACAGAGGACAGCGATGAGGGTGAAGATGTCAAAGTTAAGGCACCGCCACCCAAACAGTTGCCCAAGAAGCGTAAGAGCGCCTTCACCGAGGAACTCATTGGCGACTACAAGGGCATTCTGGCACGCAAGCGTATGGCCAGTCTAAATGCCAGCGCAATTGTGGCGGCCACCTATGAGGTGGAACGTCACTTGGATAAGAATTTGGCCAGTGATTGTAGCAGCTTTGAGAGTTATGATGAACTGGAGACCACCCACACCAGTCACACCACCACCGCTGCCGAGCGTTTAACAGCTGGCACAACATCCGCCTCGGCCAAGTCCAACCAAATTCAAATCAAAAAAGAACCCAAGGATATCAAGGATACACATAAAGATTCAAAAGAATCCAAAGATGCAAAAATGCCAAGCAATGTTATTGAAGAGAGTAACGATTCCAAGTATTCCAAGGAGACTAAAGAAACGAATACCGATACAACAATAACGACAACCGGTTATCGGGATTCGAGTAGTACCAAAGATGCCAAGGATTGCAGTCGACCGACCTCATCCAGTGTGGTTATTGTACAGGATACGGATGTCACCATAACGGGTGTCTATGTGAATGCGGGCAATGGTGCCGGACAGGAGGCATATTGTAAAATGCAATATCGTGTCCAATCGAGCGTCACCGAAGAGCGTGTCCTACGACCGGGTTCGGTGGAGCCACCCAAATCGTATACACCCCTAAGTGCACTCTCCAGTATGTTACCACCCGGTGCAAGTTCCGGACTAAGCGAGGGTAAGTACAATTTAGTGAAATAAGTTAAAGTGATAATGGACTTGAACTAACTAATGGACGCAAGTTGAATAGAGGTTTTATATGCTTGGAATGCTAGCCACAATGTTTGTTGATTCAATCGTTACAATCGACTATAATACTGTTCGCTCTCTAGGGTCGCGCGCACACATGATCTTGACATATAACCACGCTCAGTGCATGCTAATGTGCACAACAAGCACTGGTTTGATCATAAAAACTCGGTGGTAAGTTCAGCTTTGCGGAATCAATCAAGCATGCGTAGTAGGCAAGGCTTGCTTACTCTCTATTGGTCGCTCTCAGGAGTTCACTCTCGCACTCTCACACTCTCAGAGAGCATAAGCAGGTTGGGTTATGGCTTTGAGCAGAACAGACGGGGCAGTCTAGATCGAGCGATTGACAGAGTGAGAAGCCAAATTGTAACCTTAAGTGCTACCGACTGAAAAACATTATAAAAACACATAATAAAACATCAAACTGTATATAAATAATGTCAACAACTAATTAGTGTGAGTTGGCTGGCTCTAGGTCCGAAAAAGTTGCGTTTGTTCACAACTTGTAAACAACTTATGCATTGTACCACCAAAAAAGAGCTGGTTGCCTATACAGAACTGTTTCATCGTTATCCCTAACGAATCTTCAGTAGGCTTTTTGCTGAAGAAAGCATGATTGCCAACTGCCTCTCCATACAATCATTGCTTAGATCAGTTGGGAACTGCTAAAAGCAATGAAAGCAAAAATAGACAAGCAATGAGTGCTTTCATCTTTCTGGTGGTAATGCTTAAGCTTAGGGCTGAACTTTTTAAGTGCAAAAGCTTGAGCTTTTGAGCGAACTTAGAAGTGCCCGTTAAATTTGAAATGCGAAGCATTCAAAAAAGCGTTTTTTGCGTTGTTTCTTGAAACTTTTGTTAGTTTCATTTACAAAAAAGAGAGCGGGCCGTCTCTTAACAACAACAACAACTTTACTCTTACACATGTTTGTTTATTTCGACTTGCTGACATACTAAAATATCATGGTCAGCCATCAGTTCATCTTTCAGCCGCATGTGTGCGCTTACCCTAGGACTTTTACCTTTAACAAAATCCAGCTGAAACGCTTGGTTTCATTTTCGATAGTATTTCGCTTGACTTTAGCGAACCTTAGACACTTCGGGTGCGACTGAAAGATGAACTGACGTCTGACAATGATATTTTAGTACGTCAGCAAGCCGAAATAAACAAACATGCTTGATTGATTCCCAAAGCTAAACTTACAACTAAATTCTGGAGATCAAATCAGTGCTTGTTGTCCACATTTCAATGCACGGAGCATGGTTATTTGTCAAGATCAGCCTTATGTTCTGACGTCAGTTCATCTTTCAGTCGCATGTGTGCGCTCGCTCTTAAACAGGACACGTTCTACGTCTTTAATACACAACAGAATGGGTCTACAGTGTCTATGCCAACTCTCTTGACATGTTTGCAGCCTTAAGTTCTGCCGTCAGTTCATCTTTAAGTCTCATGTGTGCGCTCGCTCTTAAACAGGACACGTTCTACGTCTTTAATACACAACAGAATGGGTCTACAGTGTCTATGCCAACTCTCTTGACATGTTTGCAGCCTTAAGTTCTGCCGTCAGTTCATCTTTCAGTCGCATGTATGCGCTCGCTCTTAAACAGGACACGTTCTACGTCTTTAATACACAACAGAATGGGTCTACAGTGTCTATGCCAACTCTCTTGACATGTTTGCAGCCTTAAGTTCTGCCGTCAGTTCATCTTTCAGTCGCATGTGTGCGCTCGCTCTTAAACAGGACACGTTCTACGTCTTTAATACACAACAGAACGGGTCTACAGTGTCTATGCCAACTCTCTTGACATGTTTGCAGCCTTAAGTTCTGCCGTCAGTTCATCTTTCAGTCGCATGTGTGCGCTCGCTCTTAAACCTGACACGTTCTACGTCTTTAATACACAACAGAACGGATCTACAGTGTCTATGCCAACTCTCTTGACATGTTTGCAGCCTTAAGTTCTGCCGTCAGTTCATCTTTCAGTCGCATGTGTGCGCTCGCTCTTAAACAGGACACGTCCTACGTCTTTAATACACAACAGAACGGATCTACAGTGTCTATGCCACCTCTCTTGATATGTTTGCAGCCTTAAGTTCTGCCGTCAATTCATCTTTCAGTCGCATGTATGCGCTCGCTCTTAAACAGGACACGTTCTACGTCTTTAATACACAACAGAATGGGTCTACAGTTTCTATGCCACCACTCTTGACATGTTTGCATGGATTTTCTACAATAGCGTTGTGTGTTGCCAAAATTTTTGAATCGTTGTGAAGCTGAAGGTCCCCAAAAGGTCCTTTTCTTTTATTTTTTTCCAAAAAATGATTTCATCTTTCCCAGCAACTCATCGAATTCCGAGAACTGTTCCACCTTCCGCTTGCTGTGAGAGACAATTAGTCAATATCATTTCATATCTTTATATCTATTTATATAAATTACATAGGAATATGACGGTAATGTAGAGTTTGTATTCAAACTCTAAAATGTCAACCGAAAACATGCTCTCCTCATTGTGCTGGATTAACATTTTAGAACTGGTGTCCTTTAATACCGGACTGGGTGTTGCAGATGGGGTGCTGCGTGCAAATGAGCTACATGTTGGTCCCTTCAAAAAATCCATGTATACCGTCCTGTAATAAATAATTAAATGGGGGATACCGAAATGACTTAGTATAAGTAACAACTTACCGTCTTTCGGAGAACATATTAGGCAGGAAAGCCATTTGATCAACCAATCAACACATTCGCTGAATCTTTCTTGCTCCAGCTCAATGCAGCCCGCACTGCCGTTTTTTTTTTTTTGGCTTTACCGCGGGAGTACCGGAGACTCTCCCAAATTGAGATCCAAGCGCCTTTACACTCGTCCGCTAAAAAGAAAGCCATGAATTTAATTTTACTTCCAAGAACAACACTGGCAGCTGCACTGATACCAACGAGTATGTGGCATCCACACTAAGGGCCTGCGCACACATGTAGCTGAAAGATGAACTGACTGCAGAACCGAAAGCTTTGCTGAGGTGCACACAAATGTTGCTGACCTGAGCTTTTAGCTTATTCATTTTATTCTTGCTAGCACCATAAGATTAAGAGTTAAGTGTAAGATTTTGCCAATCTAGGGGGACTTAAATCAGTAGGAGTCGTATTTTTTGAGATATCGGCTTGAAAAAAATGGGCGTGGCACTTTAGGGGGCGTAAAAATATGAAAAAAACTGCTTTTTTAAAGATACAAACCCCAAAAAATTTTTTCGAAACTTTCAACTATTTTCGTATTTTTTGTTATAGTTTTTGAAAACTTAAAAATATTTTTTTTAAACTTTTAGAGACAATTTTTTTTTTTTTTTTTTTGAAAATGTCCGATTTTGGTTATATGCTCATGCTTTTAGCTTTAACTTCGATGTTATAAGCTGAACAGCTGAAAATAAGGTTTTATATTTAAGATAATTGATTAGAAAAACAACAAAAATTTGGTTTATATTTTTAAGATTTTTTTTTTTTTAAAATGGTAACAATTCAAACATCAAAGAAAAATGTTACTACATTTTTTTGCCAAGCTAGTCCGACTCCGAATTCGAGTCACAGCTGTCGTCACTGTATCCATCTTGTGATAAAAGTTAGGTCACATCTTCTGGAAGCTCTAAGTGTCTAGTTTTTGGTGGTGCTCGCAAACTTGCTATAAATGGATCGGATGATATCAGTAACCTGTGCATGAGATCAGTATTTGTGTTGTGTACGCGCGAAGTTTTCCTAGTGAAATGTTCACGAAAACTTCGCACTTCCTTATTTCTTGCCTCCTGGGGTTCCTCTGAGAAATTGCCAATGGGAAGGATGCAGGTAGAAATAATTTCATTTCCATGAAATAAGATTTTGTGCACAGTTACTGGCATGTAATACCACGAATATTCCCGCAATTAGAGCTCTACAGTTTCAGCTAGGTATCGCTGAAAAGCTGATATATTGATCGGGCAACAACTCGCCATACACGTGAGAATTGTGCGAAACCTGATTATCAAATCAAAATTTTTATTCGTGTGATTTTTGCAGTCGTTTCAGCGTCAGAGAAAAATCTTCTTGCGTTATTGCCGTCGTTGGTATTACCTGCATTTTGCTTGGGCATATCAATCAAGATGCCCATTTCTTTCTTAAAGCTGTCTTGTATTTCCGATTTTCGTGCGGCTAGCTTTGCCTTATTCTCTTCGCCAGACACATGTCAATTCTATACGAAATGTGCAGCAAACATTCCATAAATCGAATCCACGCATATAGGGGTGAGAGACCAAAGGCAAGCATTTCAATGTCGACTTCACGATTCTCTAAGGCAGCTTCATCATCTTTGGTGTAGCTCCACATATATAACACACTTGTGATGATGTATAATATATGTCGACAGTGCATTGCAGACTTTTCCGTCGATCATGCAGAAGACAAGTGTTGGTTTAATATTAAATTTCAAATCCTTCGACTTAATAAAAGTGGGAATCAAAAATGTATGTTTCACCTCATCTTTGATTGCATCCCGTGTTTCTTTTGTGAAAACAAATCTTCTAGGTCGGCAGTATCGTGTGGACGAAGGAGCTGGATTTTGCCAATATACAGACTTCGCCGCTCCACTTAAAGAAAATATTTGCAGAGAAACCATTGATATAAAAAATATCGAACCATCTGACATATCCTCTGTAGTTTTTTGTTTCTATTGGCTCTGTTCAGCTCCATCGCATCCCCATTTTATTATTATGTGTACATCGTCTAGTGGAGACAGTAACTCAAAAATGTCTTCTTGAGCACTTATCAACCGTTTTACGGTATGATCAATAAGGGATTGTAAACTTATTTCAGCATAAGATTCTGTTACTTTTATACCAGTAGGATAGCATAACATTTTTGACTCCTTAACGAGATCATAACATGGTTACAATTTTGGACAGACAATTTTTGTATGCTGCCTCAAGGTATTGTATATTGGTGCATTGATTATTTACTGTCTATCATAAGGGCAAGTGCTTGATCTGCTGAAAGGCGTTTTGAAGTGCCATTAGCAGATAATTTAGCTTTCTTAATTATAGTCCCCCCGTTGACGCTGGAGCATTTGATAATTCATTAATCAATTTAGCTGAATCCCTTTTTCCTACCGCCCGCAAAGCCTGTTCTGCGGCTGCTAGCAATTGATCATCATCCATTGTTAACAACAAATCTTGGCTTTTCCTCAACACTCAGAAAATGCTTTTTGTGCCCTCCCTCTTTTACTTGAGATGGAACCAATGACATCAATGCGATAGTCTTCGGCATTTAATGTGACCTGAAGCCAACTTGCATTTTGAGTAAGAAATCTGGCTTTATCTCTTCTAGATTTGTCAAATCTGTTTTGAAACTCAAAAGACAGTTTAGTCATGTAGTCATGTGTAATTTCAATTTGGAGTGATCAATTTCATTGCCAAACACCATCACTGCGTGCTTTACAAGTGCGTCTCGCTTAGCGGTTTTTTATGGTCTTTGACCAAACCTCGAAAAATGCAGCACGGCTTATTTCATTCATTTCTAAATTTTCAAAGGACCTAAGATAACTATGAGGGTTGCATTGATGGCAATTGAAGACGCGTATATAAGAGGCTTAGACCAAAAACGTGAAAGGCGTAAAAGGCGTCGATTGAACAGGTCAAAATTTGCCAATTTTTCTTATGACTAAAGATTATATGAAGTCTTAATAGACGGCAATAGCTGACTGGTAAATATAGAAAGTGCAGATCAAACTGTTAAAAAAAATCGCGAAATTTTCAAAATTATTATTTGAGTTTTGATTTTTCGCGAAATTTTCAAAATTTTATGAGTTTTGGGAATCATTAAGATGTGTGTGGACGCGTAAATGGTTAAATAAAACGGTTCATACTCAGTGCGTAGTGTGCGTATGCGTTGCCTGCTATTTATAATGCGTATGCGTTACGCACGCACTACGCATTCATGATTACGCATTGCAGTTCTCTGCTCCATAGACTAGCTTAGCTGGTTGTTGTAGTTGTTGTTGTAAAGGCTGTAAAGAGATAAAGGTAAAAGTGAAAGAAAAGGGTAAATAATTAGTTTGATGTAGAGAACCATTCTCTGTTCAGTTCGAGGAAGTAAGCTATGTCTACAGGATGGGACCATAAATCTAGGGGTGTGAAATCAGTTGGGTTCAGGGGACACTTGAAGAGTGGGGCATGCGTCAACAACCTCTGGGTTAATGCGGGCTAGGTAGTTGTTCAGGTGCCTGCTTTTTCCGGTTTGGAGTTGAGCAAGTGTAGCCCTGGTGCGCCTGAGATCGATGAGTGGCGACCTGTCTCCCAGAATAACATTGTCTTGATTGTTGTTGTTGTAAAAGAAAAAAAGAATAGTCTAGAAAGGAAAGTAAATGTTGAGTTAGAAACCCAGGTCCAAATCGAGGAAAGTAGCAGCCTCGAATGGGTGTATTCAGAGTGTAATAGGTGTGAGTTAGGTTGGGTTCAGATGGCAATTAAAAAGATGTAATGCAGGCATGCCCAAAAGCAGCATACGGCAGAGCACTCACCAATACAATACAAAGAAAATCACATTGAAATTTTGTAAGGCAACAACAAAATCACATGAAATTGTTGTTGCTCAGTTGGCTTGCGCGCGCAAACACCAATCAAAGAAGAGAACAAACCCGGTTTTTGTTCTACGAGACGCATACACACGAAATCGTTGGTATGTATGTCGTTTTGTATACCTCGCGCCCTGCATGTATACGATCATTGATTTCCTATCTAGCAGTACCACGTTGTTATGCAAAGCCATGATGGTGTTTTCGACCATGGTGGTGTGGGTCAAGTTCCTTGCTTCAAGACATTCTGCGGGAGTCATGGGCTTGGGAGCGAGAAAGCGCTCGATGGAGGGATATGCCGTTCTCAGGTCATATCTAACTGGACTGTCTCTGCTGCACATTGCTGATCTAGTGCTATCGTGGTTGGGATGGGCAGAGTTCTGGCAGTTAATAAGGAACTGCTGAGTAAGGAGCTCTGGATTTCTGTTTCTTGGTGTGTTATCATCTGACATTCTGTGGCCACACGGAGGGCGGCATTTTGCACCGGCTTGCAGATTCCTCCACTGAGTGTCACTGTTGGAGGGTGACCAAATAGGGGGCAGCATAGCTGATGAGCGATCTGCCGATCTACTTATAAGTGATTGCGATCTGCCGATCGACTTATAAGTGATTGCGATCTGCTGATCGACTTATAAGTGATTGCGATCGTCTCCTTCTCCTTGCCCCAGCAACTCCCGGCTATAGATTTAAGCACCTTTTTTCTGCTTCTGGCATTTCTGGCCACGGTCTCTGCGTGTTTGGCGTATACATAGAGAGAGAGAGTCAAACGTAACTCCAAGAATCTTAGGGTTGTTCAGGGTGGGAATGTTCTCTCTCCGTTGATACCTCCTAAGTCCACGTTGTGAGTAGCATTGTGGATGATTTGGTGGCTGACAGTGCAAGGTTTCTGCTGGTGAAAAAGTCTGGTAGGACCGGCAATCTGCCCTCCAGGGTTTTTACCTCTTTGCCTGATGTTATGATGGTTTAGTCGTCAGCATACGATACCATTTTGACATCAAGAGTCGAAGAGGGGAGGTTGGAAATGTACAGATTGAACAGTAAAGGCAAAAGGAATCCACCTTGTGGTACTCCTTTAGCTTTAGCTTTCTGTTACCTGACGTTTCTTCTCTGAAATCCACGTGGGACTGCCTAACTGAGAGGTACTTTAGCAACCATATCTGGGTATTGTTAGGCTGGGTGATGTGGAGTAAGTTTTTGATAGGTCGAGAGCGACGATTATCGATCTTTCGTGCGGCCGCTTGCTGTTAAGGCCTGCCGTGATGGTGCTGGTGCTGTAACCCTCCCTGAAGCCGTGTTGGTATTTGACAATGGGCAGGTGTTGCTTGAGGACTGGTAGTAGGAGTGCCTAAAGGACCTTTACTACTGGCGACCGTAAGGTAGGACGCTTCTTGGTCTGCTGGCCTACCAGGTTTAAGTATGGGAATGATTTTGTTGTTTTAAGTTGAAAGTCTGCGTGAGGTATTCCCGATGCTTCAGCATGATGGTTTCTGATTCAATTGCCTTAGAAGATTTGGAGTACTTAATCGCCAGACTCACATCGGCGGTATCGTACGTATGTGCATCGTGGCGTAACGCAGCGTATTCTTTCTAATTCGATGGGTGATTCTAGAGGAATCGCTCATTATCGGGCTTGAACCTTCTTAGATCATTTGTCTTGGTAGCCTTCTATGTCGTGATGTGACTTCTTTTTGAGCCTCAGCGGATTTCCCCAGCAAGGAGTTCAGTTCGAACGACTTTGACTCCCCTTGACATGTCTTTCAGGTTGCAGTCTTGGTTATAGATGAGACTGACACGTGACATCCGACAACATACTGCTTTTTTTGACGTCGTTGTCGTTCCAGGCTTCAGTTTCTACCTGTCGAGAACAGAAGAGCTTGCATTCACTTACTCGCCTGTCGATGTCGTGTGTCAGCGTATTTTTACCTACTTGCAACGTGTTTTTTTGCGTAAGCAACAATGTCTTCATGAGATTAGACACAGATTTTATGCATCAATTCCATGTTTAAATATAAATATAGACACTGCGTTGGCTCTCTTGCATAAGTTACCAAAGGACCAAGCGTTTCATAGGGGGTTGTGCCACAGTCTAGACCTCCTATGGTTACATTCAAAAATAGCAATAGCTTTGTTTGTTATTGACATGGACGGTGGATTATATGAATTGCAAGAAGGTTTCTCATGCTATTTTTATTCCTCCCCCCACCCTATTCACGCTGCAGCGCATAGTTCACCCCCGTTACCACATCAACCGGCAGCTCCACATGTCCTGCTACCCGGTGAACCGCTCAGTGCGGGCATGTATCATGCACCTGATCTTGGTCTCCATACAGAGCATGCGGTGCCCGATCATCATGGTCCACCGCCACCTTCGTATGCTGCTGCAGCGGCAGCAGCTGCCGCAGCCGCCGCCTATCATGCCCATCAATTGGCACCCGGTGGAGGTGGCGTCTTGCATATGCATCATCAGCATCAGTATGCCGCACATGCGGCGGCGGCTCATGCCCATCATTATCAGCAGGCAGCCGAATATCATGGACCGCCACCACCGCCGCCCCATCATTATGGTGGACCACCGCCACCGCAGGCACACTATGGACCACCGTTACCGGGGCCGCCACCAGTGCCGCCCGAACGTTGTGATGTCGGTTCACCGCCGCCATCGTATCGGGCTAGTGCATATCCGCCGCCACCACCACCAGCCGTGCCACCACCCACATTGGGTGGTGGTTCTAGTGCGTTTTGTGCACCCAATCTACATCATCATCATCAGCAGCAGCAGCAGCAGCAGGCAACAGTGCCACCTGGAGTGCCACCGCCGCCGCATCATGATCCCAGTGGTAAGTTTAAAATTTGAAATTTTATTATATGAATACACTCAGAACAAATGTTGTTCTTAGATTAAGAATGAATCTTTAGATAGAAACAACCACAATATGAAATCTCTTCCAAAAGTTAAATCAATCACAAAAAATTATATAGTTTTGCATTGGAAGGTATATCTAATTCATTTGTAACAAATGTGTCCCTTTCTTTTAGGGTTGTATCTATTTTTGTGCCCAAATGCATCTGTTCTAGGTACCTGAACTCAAGTGCACTGTTCAAATATCGTAAAAAACAACAATTAAGAATTTGTCGTTCTTACTGTAACAAAAAAGCGTTCTTAATTCTAGTATTACATTTGCTGCATACATTGAACGGAAAAGGCGTGTTTTATAACACAAATCTGTTCACAAAGATTCTAAACTGTTTGTAAGACTTTGTTTATTTTAAAAAAAAAGTCGTAAAGGATGATTTTTAAGCTACTTTCGGATTTGATAGAACGATCTATATAATTTAATGTTTAAAGACGATTTCATGTAAATGTTGAGCGCGGTCCAATTTTATCATACTCTCTCCAACATATCGGCCGGTGCGACAACTTTGGCAAGCTTGTCGCTATAGACATGAGCCCTTAACATAGCCCACCACAACAAACAGTCTAAAGGCTTTATATCGCACGATCTAGGCGGCCCCAAAACGTGAAATAACTGTTCACCGAACTCGCTCTCAATTGGGCCATTGTTTTGCGTGCTGTGTGGCATGTGGCACCGTCTTGTTGAAACCACATGTGTCAGTCAAGTCCCAGCTCTTCCATTTTGGGCAAAAAAAAAAGAGTTTCTAATCATCACACGTTAGCGCACTCCATTCACAGTAACGTTCCTGCCTTCGTCATCTCTAAACAAGAAAGAAAGTCGGTCAAGCCCGACTATAACATACTCTTAACGTCGCAGCTCGCATTTGCTCACGAGTTATACTCGCTCATCTCTAAGTTTCACTCTCTCTCTCTCTCTCTCTCTCTCTCTCTCTCACTAAGATTGCCGTTCAATAGAATGCTGTGGTGATGGGTGGGGGGGGGTAGTGTGTTTACTGGCCGTTTTTTGCTCATAACTTGAGTAGCGTTCATCCGATCTTTATCATTCCTTCAGCAAATCGATAAATAATTTTGTTTACAAGGCATCTCTAGAAGGTACGAACGATCTAATCTTCAAAACTGTAGGAGATATGACGTTTTTTCCAAATTGCGGGGGCGGTAGGGGGCGTGGCAAAAATGGAAAATAAACTTGATCTACCTGCAAGTATAAAAAATATATGCCCCATACATGTCAAACCTCTATCTCTTACCATCTCAGACAGACGGACAGACAGACAGACGGACATGGCTATATCGAATCGGCTGTTGATACTGATCAAGAATATATATACTTTATAGGGTCGGAAACGATTCCTTCTCCCTGTTACATACTTTTGCACAAACTTAATATACTCTATGTACCTTCGGTACAGAGTATAAAAAGTACAGTCCAATGATGCCACCGGTCCATAATCCACACCAAATAGTGCATTTTTCGGTATGCATTGGCATTTCTTGCAATGCTTCTATATGCTCTTCACACCAAATACAACAATTTTGGTTTGTTCACGTATCCATTCAAACAGAAATGAGCTTCGTCGAATCTTCATCCAACTTTGACAGCGCCCATTCGCCAAAAGTTAACCGTTGTGGTAGGTCGTGTGGCTTCAATTCTTATACCAGCTGTACCCTATAAGTATAGTGGAGTAACAGAGGCCCAATTGCTGCGAGCAGCGCCGAATCGATAATTCACGGTCAATAACAACACTGGCGGATACAGCTACGATATTTTCCTCTGTCCGCACTCCACGTATGCGTGTGTCTCAAGTGGTGTAACTGAGTCGATTGAGCTTTGTCCGTCCGTCTGTCTGTCCGTCTGTCTGTCTGTCTGTCAATCTGTTTCTACGCAAACTAGTCTCTCAGTTTTAAAGCTATCGAGCTGAAACTTTGCACAGAGTCTTCTTTTTACTGCACGCTGCTAATATGTCGGAAACGACCGGATCGGATGACCATATCTTATAGCTGGCATAGGAACCATCGGTCAAAAAATGTGTCTTAGTGAGAAAAACTTTTTTGTTTTCAATGTTAGCGTCCTCAATCTCGTCCATTATTAATATTATATGCTTTCAAACAGATTTTGCATACTTTGGTCCAAATCGGATGACTATATCTTATAGCTGCCATAGGACCAATCGGTCGGAAAATGGGTTTTAGTTAAAAAAAACTTTTTTGTTTTCAAGTATTTCGTTCTTAAGGTCGGTGATTCTTAATATTAAGCGTTTTAAAACTAATTTGAAAAAGTTGATCGACATCGGGTGACTATATCTTATGGTTGCCATAGAACTAATCGGTCGAAAATTGTTCTTAGTAAGAAATTTTTGTTGTTTTTGATGTTAGCGTCCTTAAACTCACTGATTACTAATTCTATATGCTTTTGTAATAGATTCGCAAAATTTGATCGAAATCGGATGACTATATCTTAAGTCTGCCATAGGACCGATCGGTCGGAAAATGAGTCTTAGTGAATTTTTTGGTTTTAAATTTTATCTTTCTTCAACTCGGCGAATGTTAATTTGAAATTTTTCCAAAAAGATTCGCACAATTTGGTCGAAATCAGATGATTATATGTCGGAAAATGGGTTTTAGTTAGAAAAATGTTAGATTTTTTTTTGTAAGCGTTCTTAAACTCTGTCCTTTCAAAACCAGCATTTGCAAGGGTATAAAAACTTCGGCACAGACGAAGTTAGTTTGATAGTTTGACTGATACATATTAAGAAATAATACATTGGCCAACGGTTTGCTTTATCAAGTGGATTGTTCGCTCTGTCTTTCATAAAAGTATTTAAAGAAAAAGCCAAAGTGACGATTTCGTCACATTTAACACATTTTGCATGTTCGCAGCTAAGAAATAATGTAACGCTTAACAGCACATTTGTGGAGTCTATGTAAATAGGCTGTTAAGTCAACCTTTTGGTACCTTCAAACCATTAGCTAACAACTGAAGTTAAATTAAACACGAAAAGGTGAAACTAACATCGCAAAAATAATTTGGAAAATCTTCACAAGATCCGACAAAAAACACGAAAGTTGTTGCATGGTTTTCAAAGAAGCAATTGATGTTGAACTTTCCTGGGCAACATTTTGCTTTAACTTAAAAACTGGTTAGTTTTTTTGTGAAATAGTTAGCCTCGAAAATAAGTTCATAGAAACTTCATAGAAACTTCATACATAATCAACATTTGAAAATACTTTTCTCATAAATATTTAGTAACTCCAACCGAACAGACCTCAAATTTTATTCAAAATTATTTACTGTATTTGAAAATTTTCCAAAATGTTTCGCCACTATTTCGAACCTCAATTTTTAATCACATTGATCGCCGCTGAGTGTATGCACTGGTTTCAACCCACAACCCAATATAAAATCGATCTAACATCGAGCCTATGTGTAATGGCTTTTATTATGCTACAGAAGCGGTTTTGCACCTTTTTGGCTCGTTTGAAATTCCCGGGAAAACTGTTAATCCATTTGATTCTAACCTATGTGCTGATGTATTTTGTATGGAACAACCTGAACCATATACTGACGAAATTCTTTGGATATCGTAACATTTGGAGTTATGGCTGCCGTCTTGCGGTATCGTTACTTTTAATCTGGGTTGGCTACCGTGGAAAGCGGCGTGTACGATACCGGCAAGTGTCTTCCAGGAGGAATTCAGCAAATTTAATGCGTGATGATGAAGATGACGACGACGACACTGACACTGATGATGACGATGACGATGACGATGATGATGATCAACTTTTTTTGGGATTGAGATTTGGCAACTATGGGTTCGAATATGGCAGAAATGAAAACAGACGACAGCTTCTCCCGCGGCGTCCCTGAACAAATATGAACAAATTTTAGTGAAATTTTAATTAAATTGGAAACAATTCGCTTTAAATTATTTCTCCATGGGATCTTAGCTTCAACCGGTTCGAAAGTGGCTCAGAGCGGGATATCAAAGTGAAGTTAAATGGTTCTTAAAACTTTCTAAATATTGGTGTCGGTTCCGGTTGATGTTCTGGTGCATCTACCAGGTTCAGAGCCTTATTTTGTGTTTACTTTGGTGGCAAGAAGTCAGTAAAAAACTTGGAATTCGGTTAAAAGCTTGTTCCGGTTTTGGCTACCTGGTTCAGAGCCTTGTTTAAGTTAAGTAAGATATTTTCGCTTTAAAAAACCTATTCCAAACTAATTTGAAACGGTTAAAAACTGGTCAATTCTTAGAATTCAGGCTGTGATTTTAATATTTGAAGGAAGTTGGATGTTATCCTTAATACAAACCAGTTTCGAAAGTGTGAACAGTTTCTATTCTTTTATAAAGACCAGTTCTTAACTAGTTGGAACTAATAAATCATCAATGAATCAAGCTGAGTTTCGTAGCAGTTTAAACCATTTCAATTCCTTCAAGACCAGTTCTGAAACCAGTTTTAACTAGTAAAATTTCTTAATCAACATGAGTTCCGAAACTGAATCCAAACCAGTTATAAAAGGTTTAAAACTGATTCAGAAGCAAATATCATTAATTTGAAATTAGAATAAGGTTACCGGTAATGAACCGGTATCAAATGTAGGTAGCAACAAGTAGTATATTTTCTTGTCTTGAATTCGTTTTGCCGCATGCATAAATCATTGAACTTTTAGCAGGCTTCAGGTCAGTGAGTTATGATTTATGTTTATAGCTTTTCCAAAACAAGACACGCAAAACATCACAAATCAGTCTGTTTGTGGTATAGCAATTTCATGAATTTCCTCAATTCAATCATCATCTTTTTCTATCTTTAATGAGCTAACAGAGGTTACCTCATGACAGCATTGCCTTATGACCGTTTGGGGATTTTTGTTTCACATGAATAGAAACAATTTTTTACAGCTTGTTCTGACATTTCAAAAACAGCATTTGCAAGGATAGAAAAGCTTGGCCTTCTCGTTTATCGTTAAAATTAAGGTTACAAATATGATCATAAGCTTTGATATATTAGCATTTAGTATACGGGAAGTAATGCTAGTTTGTGTATTGGGCGCTTTATGGTGCGCACCTCGTCGACCCTAACCTTTTCGTCCTGCCAATTTTGGTGATGTTATGGCGCCAAAAGAACTTAATCATGGATAAATCTACGATTTCCTTTCCTTTATACAAAATACCTTCTATGGTGAATCACTTCAATGAGAAGTTTCTGTCAGTTCCGTTGAGTCAATGCTTATGTGTGGACAAACAAATGTGTGCAACGAAGAATGAAGACCTTTCTTTGACAATATTTACCAGACAAACCACACAAATGGGAAGTGAAATTCTTCCATTTTGTGTGACTCCTCTGGCTTTTGCTATAATTTTGAGATATATTGCGTCGCAAATCTTGGTGCGGCAGCAAATGTAGTTGTTCGATTGTCACGCATTGTTACGGATTTCAAAAACCAGATTATTATTATACATATATAATGAAAAAGTTGTTTCATAAAATGAGCGAAATTTTTCCGAATTATATAATAGAATTGGAAGAAATGGCAATTAAAATGGCGTGAAATTTATTTAAAAGATCTTCACTGAAGTTGGTAATAGATGCTAGTAGTTTAGTATTGGCAAAAGCTCTCCTAGCCGTATTACCATTATTGCTATTGCCGCTTCCATTCTGCTTTGGCATGCTTATCCGAAGACCCATTTCGTTCCAAAACTTTTCTTGAACATATTTTTTCCGTTTGCTCATTTCAATCTAATCATCACCTTTTATATGCCATTTTTTTAATTCAATTTGAAATATGAAATGTTCAAGACAAATTCTAACAACCGGATCCAGGCATGCAATGGACTTTGCTCCAAACTGCAAAGCTCCAGGCTTTGGGACAAAAAGTTCAGAATTAAAATCTGTTATTTCTAATATTTTTGTTGGAGGTGTCACCACAGATTGGACAACATTGAGTAGATTTAGTTGCAGTTAAAACGTTTAGCACTTTGTCATCAATAAGTGTCTATATATGCATTTCATACGTTACTGTTATATCACGATTTTCATTCAATTTATAAATAGAAGGTTTGAGATTATTAATTTGAGAATCTAAATGGTTCTTTTCCATCAATTTGTGTGGGCCGTAGTTTTTTTTACTAGTTCAATTTTTAGAGGTCTGCAAATCAAAAGAGTATAATTTTTATGGGTATAACAGAAGTAACAAAAATTATAGTATAATATATATAATTATATATAATAGTGATCTGAAAGCTGTTCGCCAGGTGTTTCGGTAGCGAACTTCTGCTTGTATATTGAATGACCCGTTGAACCATCAAATCCATAGCTGCATATCAGTTTAATTTCAGAACTGTTTGGAAACTGATTTAAAACATCGGCTTGCATTTGAATAATACTGTGCGCAGTATGATCCAAAAGGTTTTGTAATGATACTATTATACATATCTACAGGACGGCATTGTAATTGAGATTCCATTACTAGACTATAGGTTGGATAAATGTTACTGTGTGCGACTTTTATTCATAAGTCTAGTGTTAATGTATTGCTGTTTTGTAAGAGAATTTTCCAGGAGGGGTAAGCCAAAGCTTCATCGGGTGTAAGTGGAATGGGTTTTTGTTTATCAAATTGCTTTCTCGATTCAGTTGAGTATTCAGGTGTTGTTATGGTTTTTTATTAAGAACAAAAGCCGTGTCCTTCTTGCTTTGTTTCTTTGCAGAGACTGCTGCAGCATGTGCAAGAAGATTTGTGTCACAATTATTTTCATTTCCGAGCTCAGATGCCAATTTCCTTTTAAATCTTGTACCCGCATTCGTGTAAGATAAGGTTGGACGTCCCATTTGCTGTGGTGTCTTGCTGGTTTCATCGATAGTAATTGATATGTTGATATGATAGTTTTTGGTTTGTGGCTAAAGACAACACTCACAAGTACAATCTGGACCAATTAGTTGCTTTCAGCATGGAACAGCTTATTAGCTATATTCCACGAAACACGGAGAACGCATGTTAGCTTTCTACAAAAAATACACATAAATTGGACATTACACAACACTAAATTCCTAGAACTACACATAAAATATTAACATCGAAAAATCGACTTTATAGAATGTTAAAACTATATTCTAACGCTAAACGGACGACTATAAAACTGTGTGACACTCTTAAAATGGGCCAAACACAGTAATTTAACGCAGCATTGGGCACATAGAGGCCCATTGTGCCCTTTTTAAACGAAATCACTTAATTGGATACAAAAAAACTATGCTAGTTGACAACTATTTTGCATTGAATATGAGTAGAGAAAACCTAAAAAACCTCAAGTAAAACACAAAACAAAAAGTTTTGTAGCCTGTTTTTAGGCGCTTAAACGCAACTTTTATAATATGCATTTTTCGTATGCGTTTCGCTTCTATGAACTGGTCTTGTCTAATGTGTATGTGTGTGTGTGTGTATGACGAAAGGTAAATGACATCAATGGAGGTTGGCTGGCTGGCTGGCTGGCTGGTTGGCTGCTCTGCTCTGCTCTGCCCTGTTCCTGATCTGGCTCCCTTGCTGCTTTGACTGCGTCGTGTTTACTTTTTGCTTGCATTTTGGCCTTCGTTTCCGTTTGCTGCTTGCCTGCTTACAGTTTCCGGCTTTGGCCAACACACACAAACACACACACACACACTAAGCTAAGAGCGAGGCTTATTGTGCGCGCGCCTAAGTATATGCAATGATTTTTCACGCCAAAAAGGCGGGAGTACAGAAATCTGCCGAAGGCAACCATTCACTGATTTCAGTCTTAACACCGGCAAAACTCTTTAATAACTAATCAGTGGCAAAAGAAACCGCAAACGTAACGAAAGATGCTGCACAAGGACCATAGTTTTTTTTGGTCAAAGTTTTGTACTTTGGAAAACTTTTTGGAAAACTAAAATTGCCGCTTATTGTTTTATAAGATACAGACAGAAATCAATAAAATATATAAAAAACACACAAAAAAAAAAAGAAGTGAAAAGCAGTTGGAGCAGTTGCCATAAAACAGAATTGTCGATAATGGGGGGCGGGGGGGACCATATTTTTGGCTCTGAGCCAAATGATGAGTTAAGCTAGGCTACACTCTGAAAAATGAAAATTGAAATTGATAAAAGTTTTGATGAAAATTTCCATCAAGGGAGTTGCATGAAAACTAAAAAAATATTTAAGAAAAAAAATCCCAAATAATTTTGTATTCAAAGCAAGTTCCAATTTACTTAGTTTAAGTACAAAATTCTTGATTCAAGAGTTCGATTCATATTTAAAAAAGCTTTCAGACTAAATACTGGAAAAAGAAAAGAGGCCAATCATCCGTAGAAACGAAGTTCGGCACTTGGTTTTATAGCCTTGAATGAGTCGTGTTTGCCTTGTGAGTTGGAGCAGAGTCTAGTTAAAAGGTTCACGGCTTGTTTGCAAATACGAACATGTGTTGAGAGGCTTAACAACCTTTTGCAAATCGTCAGATTCATAACCTTTCGCCGAATATTAACATCTCCCAGATAAAGGCCTCCTTGCATACTATCATCTAGCCTAGCCTTGCGCTAAGGCATAGCCCGCGCGGATACGAAAAACGCGGCCATATACAAACGCGGCATTATACAAAACAAAAACAATTTCATATGCGTGCTCTCCTCTCTTTCTTTCCGAACGAAGGTTTTGTTGTTGGCGCGTGCAGAACTACAATAACAACATCATATGTGATTTTCTTCTCTCTCTCTCTCTCCTATGTCTCTGGCAAATTAAAAAGCAACAACAATGTTGCCTGAGCGCTCGCACGCGTGTGCTTGAGACAGCAATGACCACACACACACTCACACAAACAAACAAAAATCGATTTTCTCTTTCTATTTCTTGTAGTTGTTCTTGCTTGAGTTGTATTTTGTGTGTGGGGGGAGAGTATACATACTTGTTTTACTCCGAATCCAGTACCAAAATAGCTCGATAGCAGAGCACCCAGCCAAACCGCTCTTGCCACAAAGTTGACAAATTTCGAAGACACTCCCATTTGATGCAGTTTTTACCAAAGAAGATTCCTTGGCACTTTATCAAAATCTACAAAAAAGCCATATACTTTTTTCGACTCTTGCAACTTCAGGTTGATGATCGCTGACAGATTGTATATGTTATCCACTAAACCCGGCTTAATACTCCTTCATCATAATTTAATGGCTTTAAGATGCCCATCAGAATCTTTGCGATGCAAATATTCAAACGAGTTTCCTTAATAATTTGACGGTAGGTTGGGGTCGCCGAAGACTGGGAACACTATGTTGGTTGAAGAACATTTTTCAGTAACTTCCATGCTTAGCGAGTTATTAAAAACACCTGCCAATGATTTCAAGAATTTGATCGGATCGTTCATAAAAAATTCGTAGGGAATTCGGTCCTCTGCAGGGGCTTTATTTTCCTTTGCCTTGTTCAGGGCTATAAGCACCTAAGACGTTGTGATATCATTATCTAGTATCTCGTTCTGTATAAGGTTTCTGGCATATTGCATGTTGCACCCAAGTGACCTCGAGCCAGCAAGCATCACTCTTATTAAAAATGATTATAATTATTATTACACTTTCGCCGAAATTTTGACTCCATATTCACAAAAATGCAACTTGGTGATCCCATTATAGGCGACTCCCCACCAAAACCAACACATAAGCCGGCTGATGACCTCTCTGAACTCTCGGAAAGAGTTTAGCATTTACTCTATCGTTCTGTTTGTTCAACGATTCCTCTATGGTGAAACAGAATTCGTCTGTGGGCATTGTACGCGCACTGGCAACGCAATGCTTTCGATTTTGTCTTGCGTTTTTGTTTCAATGCTGTTGTGAGCAAGTGGTCGGTGTGTCTCGCTGTATGCACTGATTCCCAAGTCACGTTTTACGTTTGATGATTTTTCGATCTTTCACGGCTTTGCTGGCTTGTGGCGGCCGGATTTCGCGAGGTCTTTGATACCATCAGTATACTCAAATAACATCACGGTACGAAACACAAAGTTTCGGGTGATTTCCAGTGGGCGCAACATCCGAAAGATTTCACCTTTTTGATAGCCGCATTTATGCAGGCCAATTACGACAACACGATTTTCAAGCGAGCCCCATTCCATGATTGCAAACAACTGACGCCAAAAACTTTTGATGCACTAATATAGCATAAGTGTCACTTGTCAAATAGCCGTCAAGTTGAAGTGGATCCTTTTGTCTGTTACATACATTTAATGGTACAATTTGGTGGTACAATGCATAAGTTGTTTACAGTTGTGAACAAACGCAACTTTTTCGGACCTAGAGCCAGCTAAACTCACTAATTAAAACATAAAAGTTTGATCTTTAAAGTTTCAGAATGTAGGAATGACGAAGGGCACTTCTGTTTCTGTACGCAGCTCGATCAGCACTGATGCGCTGCTCATTTTTATTCATCCTCTTTTAGTCTCTCTCTCTCTCAGCGCGCTCTCAGCTCTCAGTTATTCTACCCAGCGGCGCAAATTGCCATTACAAAATGGATTACTCATCGATTACTTTGCACTTAGTATGAAGGAAATAATCCCATACAATCTGCATTACTTTGCCGTATGCATGGCCGCGCTTTGTAAACGGGGTGCGCACAGCCTGCATTACTGGTAATGACGCAGGTATGCCAGAGCCGAACTGCTATCGGATTCCCATTACGCATGTGTATACTATTTTTATACCCGTTACTCCGTAGAGTAAAAAGGGTATACTAAAGTCGTGCAAATGTATGTAACAGGCAGAAGGAATCATTTCCGACCATATAAAGTATATATATTCTTGATCAGCATCAGCATGAAAAGCATGTGGCACGTTTAGTTGTTTCTATTTGTTTTCGATTACCATCTGTCTAACGAAAAGCAGCGATTGTATTGCATTACTTTTTCGTCAGGAGTAATGCATACTTTCGGCAGAGCACGTCATTTAATTCATTCTCTTTTTTTCATTAAACCATGGTTTCATATTAAGAACCGCCCATATTTTAAAAATAAGTGATTTGAGTTTGTTGAAACCCTTCTAGATCTTGCACGACATATCTGTCATTATGCAAAACTTTTGTAACTTTCTAACGCCCCTTAAACTTTGGTATTAGTTTGCTAGACCGATCCTGACTGCGAATTAAAGTAACACCTTTTGAAAATGTTCTGTCAACGTAGTTTTAATTGTAATCTTGTGTTTTTATACTCTGTACCGAAGGTACATAGAGTATATTAAGTTTGTTGTGCAAAAGTATGTAACAGGGAGAAGGAATCATTTCCGACCCTATAAAGTATATATATTCTTGATCAGCATCAACAGCCGAGTCGATATAGCCATGTCCGTCTGTCTGTCTGTCCGTCCGTATGAACGAAGAGATCTCAGAGATGGTAAGAGATAGAGGTTTGACATGTATGGGACATATATTTCTTTTTCTTGCAGGCAGATCAAGTTTATTTTCAATTTTTGCCACGCCCCCTCCCGCCCCCGCAATTTGGAAAAAACGTCATATCTCCTACAGTTTTGATGATAGATGGTTTGTATTTTCTAGAGATATCTAGTACTCAAAATTATTTATCGATTTGCTAAAGGAATGATAAAGATCGGATGAACGATACTCAAGTTATGAGCAAAAAACGGTCAGTTAACACCCCCCACCCACCCCACCCATAACCTAGGCATTGCGTTCAGCAGAAGCAATCTTAGTGAGAGAAAGAGAGAGAGAGAGAGAGAGAGAGAGACATGGAGAGCGCACTGCGTTGTGCGTTGTGTGTTAACTGGCCGTTTGACTCGTGACCAAATGCGAGCTGCGACATTAAGGGTGCAGAGTATGTTATAGTCGGGCTTGACCGACTTTCTTTCTTGTTTGTTAAACAATTTCTGCTCTACTTTTAGTAACTTCGAGGTTTTGATTCTCTCTCTAACACATCTTCCCTCAAAATGTCGATGCTTTCTTCTTTTGGCATAACACCAAAAAGCATTACACTTGGGTATTCATTGATGCTTCTGTTCTTCGTATATTGTTCATTGCAAACTCTACTTTGTAGGCGTGGGTTCCCGTGGGAATACCACTGCTGAATTGTAGGAATGACGAAGGGCACTTCTGTTTTTGTACGCAGCTCGATCATGGAGAATGAGTATTAGAGAACAAATTTGCGCTGCCTCTCAATTTTGGTGTTGCTAAACGATACTTGACAGAGCCAGTAGGAAAATACAGTGGTTGGAGCGAGACGGACATATTCACATATGTATCCAGAGAGTGTAAGTGAGAGCGCGAACAGCTGACCAAATGTATCTTGAGCAGGGTTCCCCAAGCAGAGAGGAGAGAAAATGTGTGAGTGTATTTGTGTGCCTTGCACTGCGCAAAATTTGGAGTAATTACGTGATTAAAAGGCTATTGTTGAATATGCGGCAAGCTGGGTTATTATTTTAAAAATGATTTTGATTGTTTTGGTTTATTTGTAAAAAAATACTAAACTCGTATATTATGCTGATATGATGTCACTTAGTCTATTTCTTAAAGATTGCTTAATTAATTTCATGGTGGAAAAGGTAGATTCACAAATATAAGTTGTTGTAAGCATCGAACAAAGCTTCAACATGGCCTTTTTTGTGCATGGATATTTTTGTATCTACCAACTTTCATTCCATTAATTTCTTTTTTAATATCCTCGGGAACTGCAATTTTTTTGTGTTTCAAGGGGATTATTGTAAATTGAAAAAAGCTTGTCGATTTGTTCAAAATCCTTAAATCTTTCGTCAATTTCGTTTGAAAGTGTATTGACTGCATCTGCATATTCTTCCAATCGGCTATTGTTTGGGTGAAGTTTTAAAATTATGATCGGTTTTATTGAAATTTGACAGATATTTGATTTTTTATTATCGTTTTGAGGCAACTGATTTTTCTCTTGAAGTTATGAACGGCTGAAACTAATTGAAATAGGGTTTTATTGCGGCTTTGTAGTTGGAGATTGAGTTGGTTTATGAACAGAACTATATCAGTTAGGAACGCCAAGTCTAGTACAAATAATGGACTTCGGAGAGAGTTTAATAAGTTCAATATCTTTTTCCTAATTTTCCTTCTCTAAGAAAGACGTGACTTCTTCTCGAAGGTACAACTTTCATTTGCTCGGTCTACAACTTCCATTTAACCGTATTCTTTATAATAATCTAGAATCAAGAATGAGAATTTCTTTTTAAATTTCGCCATTTTAATACATTTTTTATACAATTATATATTTTGCATATATTTATTGCACATTTTTTTTGCATGTTTTGCATATTGGTTTGTATATATTGAATATGCAGTTTTCAATGTAAAGTGGAAAGGCTCCTATGCGTGTGAATTGCCGAATGTGTGTTCGTGCCCACGGGGCTATCGCTGGCGAACTCTGATCTAGAGAGCGTAAATGAGAGCGAACAACTGACTAATTTCTGACAGAAGCGGTGTCGACTGCGCAATCGTTCAGTCTAGATATCTTAGTCTATGGCTCGATCAAGACTGAGGCGCTGCTCATTTTTATACCCTTGCAAAGGGTATTATAATTTTGCCCAGAAGTTTGCAACGCATAGAAATATTAATTTCCGACCCCATAAACTATATATATTCTTGATCAGGGCGATGAGCTGAGTCGATTGAGCTTTGTCCGTCCGTCTGTCTGTCCGTCTGTTTCTACGCAAACTAGTCTCTCAGTTTTAAAGCTATCGAGCTGAAATTTTACACAGAGTCTTCTTTTTACTGCACGCTGCTAATATGTCGGAACCAACCGGATCGGATGACTATATCTTATAGCTGCCATAGGAACCATCGGTCAAAGAACGGGTCTTAGTGAGAAAAACTTTTTTGTTTTCAATGTTAGCGTCCTCAAACTCGTCCATAATCAATATTATATGCTTTCCAAGAGATTTGCATACTTTGGTCAAAATCGGTTGACTACATCTTATAGCTGTCATAGGAATTATCGGTCGAAAAATGTGTCTTACTGAGAAAAACTTTTTTGTTTTCAATGCTAGCGTCCTCAAACACGTCCAATATAATTACTATATGTTTCTAAACAGATTTGTCTACTTTGGTCGAAATCGGTTGACTATATCTTATAGCTGCCATAGGACCGATCGGTCAAAAAATGGGTTTTAGTGAGAAAAACTTTTTTGTTTTCAATGTTAGCGTCCTCAAACTCGTCCATAGTTAATATTATATGCTTTCAAACAGATTTGCATACTTTGGTCAAAATCGGTTGACCATATCTTATAGCTGCCATAGGAACCATCGGTCAAAAAATGGGTCTTAGTGAGAAAAACTTTTTTGTTTTCAATGTTAGCGTCCTCAAACTCGTCCATTAATCATATTATATGCTTTCAAACAGATTTGCATACTTTGGTCAAAATCGGATGACTATATCTCATAGCTGTCATAGGAACCATCGATCGGAAAATGTGTCTTACTGAGAAAAACTTTTTTGTTTTCAATGTTAGCGTCATTAAAATCGGCCATATTTAATATTATATGCTTTCAAACAGATTTGCAAACTTTGGTCAAAGTCGGTCGACTATAGCTTATAGCTGCCATAGGGCCGATCGGTCAAAAAATGGGTCTTAGTGAGAAAAACTTTTTTGTTTTCAATGTTAGCGTCCTCAAACTCGTCCATTATAATAACTATATGCTTTCAAACAGATTTGCATACTTTGGTCAAAATCGGATGACTATATCTTATAGCTGCCATAGGACCGATCGGTCAAAAAATGGGTCTTAGTGAAAAAAAACCTTTTTGGTTTTTAAGTAAATCGTTCTTAAAGTCGGTGATTCTTAATATTAAGCGCTTTCAAACTAATTTGAAAAAGTTGATCGACATCGGGTGACTATATCTTATGGTTGCCATAGAACTAAAAGGTCGAAAATGGTTCTTTGTAACCAAACCTTTTAATTTGCAAGTTTTATTAAGCGTGGTAATTTCTTCCACTTGTGAGGGGTCGGCAAAGTGAGCAGAGAAGTTGCCACTGGCAACTGAATATGGACAGAGACCTATCGCTCTTTGCTTTGAACTACGAAAAAAGCAAGCAAACTAAAGGACTTTTCTGCTCGCAGGGCCGACCCCTGATTTAGTAGCAGAAGAGTGTTTTACTGTAGGGGGGTCAGCTTTAAATCTGGTAAATCACCTACTCAAATTCATATTCAATCACTTATCCAACTCATTCACACAAATTCATGAAGCTGCAATTTCTCATTCAGCAGCTGCAGCAGCCTCCCCAATCTGTCTGTGTGTGTGTGTTTGTGTGCATGCGACTATTAAGTAGGCTACCAACGTGCCTCCGCCTCCTGGCATACCTCCTCCTTCTCCTCCTCTTCGCTTCTCCCTTCATTCATTCATCTCCCATTCATTCTCCTCCATGTCCGCGTGAGTGTTTGCACTTTGCGCTGTGCTGACAGTTGATAATTCATTAGCACATGTTCTATTTGACGTTCGTTCATCCATGTTGACGCGCACACACACTCACACACACGCACAGCACCCACTCATACATACATACATATGTATGTATGACAAAAAACAAAAAAAAAGAGAGCGCTCAACAATGTGTGGCCTGAAGACTTGACTGTCTTTGGCTGCTGTGTCTCTGTTACACAGCTTCTGATAACACAGCCCAACGGCAGCGACAGCGAGAGCCAGAGAGGAGCGCTGAAAAGGATTTGGCGTTGCCTTTTTGGCTGGTTCGTAGTCGGTAACCGTGGAACACGGTACCCGACCGACCAGGCCGAGTGTTTGGGGCGACTTTTTAGTGCACATTTAGACGTCGACGACAACGATGATGCCACCGCAGTTGCTGTTCGTGTAAAGACGATGATGACGTTGACGTTGACGGGAAAACACCAGGGCATGCATTGCGTATACGTAACGTGGGTTTGCGCGTGCTGATGATAATAATTCCGGCATTTTGTGTTTTGTTTTTGTTTTGTTACAACTGGCAAATTATTATTGTCAAAGCGCGTCCGTCGTGTGTGTGTGTGTGTGTTATTTTTTTTTTTTTTATTAAACAAACAAATGCCGTGTGTGTGTGTTGTTTTTGTTCTGTGATGTGCTGTTGTTGTTGTTGATGATGATGAAAAGGAATGCAGCTACCCGCGCCCCGCCCCAATTGCATTCGCGTGCCGCCGTGCCGGTACCGGCTTCGTTTGTTGCCCGTAGTCCGGTGTGTGTGTGTGTGTGTGTACAGAGATGCCGCCGCAATGTGCTGACCACAAATCCAATTAGCCTTGCATTTTCCACAGTTAATTTTAATTGCAACTGATTTATGAACAACGCAATTTTTTGTTCACCATTTTTTTCTTCTCCTGCCTATGCTGCTGCTTCTTCTTCTTCTCGCCGTCTTTCTCTGCTTCTTCTTCGTCTTCTTAGTTCTGCATTATTTTGTTTTGTTGTTGGTTGTGCTGGGCAGCGAGAAAAAGCTAGAGCACAAGCATCCGGCTAACAACGATGACGACGTCGACGTCACACACACACACACACACACACAGTTGGACACTTAGACTGAGAGACTGAAAAATGCTCTGAAAATGCTGCTTGTGCATTTGCACACCCGACAAAAATGTAACAAACGGTTTAATTAATTGCTCAAAATACACTTTTTCTAGAGAATATTCGAATTTTGTGGGAAATAATGAAATTAAATATGTCATTTGTATAGAATTAAACAACTTTAAATGAAAACGGTTGTAAATTTGTATTTGTACTGACTCACTCTTGCAAGCGATCTTGCTTTTATTCTAAACTAGCTGATCCGGCGAACTTCGTACCGCCTAACAGTCAATGAATGAATAGCTAAACTTAAATTAATGTAGTAAAATGTAAATTTATTAAGGTCAACAGTTCATCAGGATCATATATTTGAAGAAAGTGCCTTGACGGCAAAACATTTGTTTAGATGAAACTATGTATTTTGCTGTATGGGTTACACTTGGGTTGATTATCTTCAGTGAAACACCTTGTGATATACATACATCCAGCTTCGAGCATCTCCAAAGCCGCGTTGCTTAACAATGTAGTTCATCTGCAACCGGATGCGGTGATGTAGCGCCGATCAGCATTTGAACAATTTCTATCAATTTCGGATTACACCTAAAGGTAATGAATAGAACTGACCGAACGAATCGTATATCATTCATTGGCTATACACAGCGGTAGTCCTAACCTATCCTTACATATGGAGCGCTAATCTGGTAAAAGGCGGCTAACACCAAATCCCATCTAAACAAGCTTCTTAAGGTTCAAAGAGCAACTTGCCTAGGTATAATAGGATCCCCTGGAACCTGTAGACACTTTCCTCAAGTATACAGCAGCGAGAAGCGCAGTGAAACTTCTATTTCAGGCCACAGCAGTATACTGCTTGAAGTAGGAATAACTGCAGAGGCAAAGGGAAGCTACTAGACCTGATTCCAGAAGAAAGAGCAATAGAAACAAAAAACTAACAGCAGGTAGAACGAGTTTACCATTTACACCAGGCATGCCCAATAACTGCATACGGCAGAGCACTCACCAATACTCACAAAGATAAGCACCAATACCAATAAGGGTATTGTTGTTGGTCAGTTTGCTTGCGCGCGTAAACACCAATCAAAGAAGAGAACAAAAACCAGTTTTTGTTCTACGCGACGCATACACACGAAATCGTTTGCATGTGTATCGTGCATGTATACGATCATTGATTTCCTATCTTCGGTGCAATTACAAAAACAAAACGTACCCAAAGAGCCTACGGTTGGGCATGGTTGATCTACACAGACGGAAGAGATCACAGGAGCTATCAATTTCTCAAAAGAACTAGCTACACAGCTCTCACTCTGAGACTAAATTAATCTACACCTTGAACACATTTCAATTCTAGTCGAGCGTCAGGTCCTGTCAACGCTGCACGCTGGTGACAGCCTTGAAACGAATCTAACAACACTCTATCACTCTCGTCTGGGTACCCGTCAATCAGCGCTGCTGGACATCATGACAGAAGTACAACAGAAATCCAGAACTAGATCAAAATGACAATGTAACCTCGTCCCTGGCTGTCACATCTCCCGAACACTCACCTAAAAGAACTTTCCAACTTTTACACTTTAGCAAGAACAGGATTAGAACTTTGATAGAAGTCATAACGCGGCACTGCACCATATTATCATTGCATGATACAAACCAGTTCTCACCATGGAGGAGATCCAACTTGTCTTTAATAAATGACTGTTTCGGAATTTACCCCAATTCACTCATCAGCAAACGTTCCTGCTTTTCACACTTCAAGCCCTAATCAAAATCTCTATTTAAACGCTCGAATTGGCTGAATAAAGAATTGAGAATTAAACTTATACTAATTTTTAGCCTGAGATTTCTGTTTATGAAATTCAGACTCAAATTATGCTATGTGTTTTGAGGTATGTTTTTAAAAAAAAAATATATATTTATTTTTTATTTCATTTCTAACATAAGAAGTTCTGCAAACTTATTCATGAATTTAAATTTATGGACCGAAATTCATCATCTTTTAAAATAGAACATTCGAAATCTTTCGTAAATCTACCAAATACCAATAATCGTTAGAAAAGACCGTCTTCTGGTGTCCACACGTTTTAAAGCCGAAACCAAGGAGTTGCAACGAGTATGATCGATCACGCTCAATCAGCCTCGCTCATACTCTTTGCAACTCCACTCAGCGGATTAAAGCAAAATGTTCGATCAAGGTTCGTTAACAACACGAAACGATCTTATTCAGTTGGCTTGATCGCTCTGCTTGGTAATCGAGACTGATTTTTTGGTTCGCTCAACTGATCGTTCAGAAAAAGACGATCGATCCGAACGATGCATGAAAACTCAGACTTCGATCATGTTGCGATTGAATTGATCGTGAGTGAAGCAATCAGATCGAAAATTGCTTTGAGAAATATGTACATATGTATATAATTTGTATGTACTTATTTGTGTTTTTAAAGGAAACAAGTTGCGATACATAAAATTAACAAAAACCTAATATTTCATTTGTTTCTTATATTAATATTATTATTTTATGTGTAATGCTTAAACATGTTAAGGAACAAAAGTAATGCAATGCTTAAAATTAAAAATTTTAAGGAACACATATTTCAAATTATCACTTTTTTCATAAAGTAAATATTCATTTTATACCTATGATTCTAAATTATCAAAATTTTTATAAAAAGAATTTAAGAAGAGCATGCTATCAACGGAACCTGGCCCTAGCCTATTTCGTTTTACGTTATAACGACGTTTCCAGCCAAAGAAAACGATCGTTCAGCAGCTGCACTGCTGGCGGGAATTGAATGTACTTGCAACGCTAGTTTGGTTAAAAATGGGTATTTTTGTTCATTAGTTTGCCACCAGTAAATCAAGTTAAAACGTTCATCCATCTGAACCTTTTCATTGCAATATTTTTCAATTTCGTAATCAAATGTGGGAAAAAGAAAGTGTCGTTGGTCCTACTCGCAGGTAAGACTTGGTAACTAGCATCCAAGTTAGTATCTGAATGAAAGGAAAACTGCGTTGTCGATGAATCCGATAAAGGTGTTGTGTGGGGTGTGAAAATTGATATTCTCTTAATATCCGTGAAATGCAAAATAATTTTATGTCTGCTAAATCATTTGGCTGTGCATTTAAAGCAGGGGGGGTATAAAAAATATGCAACTTTATGCCATATATCTAAGTTTGGCGACCCATATTTCATCAATATTTTTAATAATTGTCTTTTTTAAAACGGATATAGCAGGTATTTCATCATCGGTCGGCTGACATAAATTTTTGATTGTTAATATTGACGGCAATATATAGCATAGCGAAGGAGAACTGCAAAGCTGAATTTTTTTAAAAATAATTTCAAAGCTTTCACACATTTCCACAACTGATTTAACTATGTTTATATTAATATGTAACAATCGAAGGCTTTGTAAAATGGTATTAATTTCTCCCCAATTGTCAATTATGGATTTCAGCATAACATAGTGCGAGTTCCAACGTGTTGGGCACTGGCTTTTTAACGAAGTGGTCAAGAGATGCTGCAAATTTGATTTTTTAAAGTATTTCACAACTTTCTTGCACGATTCCAACACTTCTGCGAGCTCTGTGGTGGCAGAAAACGACTTATGCAACACATTGCCAAACAAATGGCTGCTACAGTTCAGTCTAGTCTATTATTTTCTAAGGATTTTAACATATTGGATCCCCTATCTGTTATAAACTTAATTTTTTCAATATTTGAAATAGCAAATTCGTCGAACAAACTTTTTAGTTTTTTTAAGATGTTGTTGCCGGTTGACCTCTCAACGTCCATTGACTTCATTCCCAAAACTAGGTCAAAGAATTTAGAATCCTTTTGGTAGTGGAATGTTACTCCTAAAAAGTTGCGTTTCACGTAGTTGTCCATCCACATGTCAATTGTAGCTGACGCTCCACCGCTGCAAACAATCGTATAAATTTCAGCCTTTAATTCCTCCTTCTTCTCATTAGCGCATTTCGTGACTTTCCGGGAATTGGATGTTGGATCCGGTAGCATGTCTTCCACATCGACGTGCTCGCCATAAGTTGCTCCGATCTTAATAAAAAACTTTACTAGTTTTATGAATCCAGAGCCGCGCACTGCTGAGAATGGCCGACAGTCTTCTGTAACCCAATTTGCGCATTTTTCAATGGCCTCAGTTTTGTCCAGCGGTGTAACAGTTTTCACACTTTGCGATGTCTTATTATCTCTGCAGCAGCTGTGCCTATTCAAATTTGATGTTTGGTTTGCGTTGAATTTTAACACATTACGGCATGTGCGACAGAAAACAAATTCTTTAAATTTAGTGTTGTCCGGTTTTACTATTTCAGTAAGGATGTTCCAGATAAAGCTTCTTCCCTTGCGCTGGCCTGATAAAGTATAATTGCCATTTGCTATGTTGTCAGCAATACTTTTCGTCGATTCGCCCTCCAACAAATATCAACAGCAAACTGACGAAATAACCAGTTTAAACTAGCTCGAGTTCTACCGAATCGGCCGCGCACGATCCATCACGATTGTGATCGAACTGAATGCCAGCAGCATTCGCGATCGTTCTTTGTTCGCTCACACAAAATGTTTGATCAAACCCGATCATGTACGCAACAAGCAAGAGTGATTCGAACTGATTGTCCGCTTCGAGCACGCTCACTAACGATCATATGATTTTTGTTGAAGCAAAGTTTTGCGTCACAAAAAATCTGTGTCAATGATCGGGTATGATCGAAAAAATGTTGATCGTTGCAGTTCTCTGTTTGGCACGCAGCTTTCCGGTGTAATAAGTTATGACAATGTCAAGTCAGAAAGCACTGGCAATGCGTCTTTCCCTTCCATCCAGAACTTAATGGAATTCCGATCCAGGGTAAACAACGTTAAAAAACTTACATTTACCTTTTTTAAAGATGGCAAGCATCTTTACGCTTTGCTTTTAACTGTGCCTTTATCCCAGCCAACCAGCGGAGTCCGCAAGGTGCTCCATTAGGAGCCTCCGGTGCGCTGAGCCTCCTAGGGAGGCTCCGAAAAGTGTCCCAAAGGAGCATATCCGCCGGAGAAAAGGTCCTTTTCAATATATATGAAAAAGGTGTGCCTAAAGGACTCCTCACATGAATGATTTCAGCGTCCCAGAATGCTCACTCAGATAACCCTCAAAGGCTCCGTGCGGACTCCTCTATTAGCCTATGGTTAACCTAGACGGAGTGTTTCGGGATTGGTTTCGGTGATCCGATAATGGTCCGAAGAGGAGTCCCTATGGTTTCTCAAAATGCTCCTAATTTGATTTATAATTAATAAATATTATATATATATTTTTTTTTGTTATTATTGAACAAAAGAAACATCAACAAGATAATAAATTGACATAACGGGATTCAGTGCTCCCTAAACGATACCATGCGGTGCTCTTTTGGACTCCATTTTCACTCCTGCTTTGGAGCCCCAGAAAACGCTCCTTTGAGATGCTGCATTGGGAGTCCCTTTTCACTCCAGCTAGGGAGTGCTCCGGAAACGCTCCTTCGAGGTGGTGCTTTGGGAGTCCCTTTTCACTATTGCTTCGGAGAGCTCCGCATATGGCAGGCTGGGATATTTGTTGAGTTGCCACTGGTCTTAACAACTTAATTGCACAGTTTGCACTGCGATTTCTGTGCATCACCTTTAATAAAATAACTCTTAAAAATTTTGCTTTACATGTACAGAGCACAAGAAACAGTTAAATATACAGGAAAAATATACGATAATGATATTTGTAATTTTGGGCAAAAATATCGATATATCGATATATTGATTATATTTTCGATATCCCTAGTACAAAGTATGAACAAATCTCGTATGGTATCTTCTCTGCATAATCAAATCGATTTCGTACAATTTGTCGCCTGGTCGCTTGGTTTCTGTTGCAATTGTCTTTTGGCTGCTGCTGCTCCGCTGCAAGTCGCGCCTTAGCAAATTTGCTCTCCATTGCGCGCTCTTTTACTTGGGTCTCTCTCTCTCTCTTTTGCTCGTTTCATCTCTCAAGCTTTGCGCCGCACACAAAAAAAAAAAATCAACCAAAAAAAAAAATGCAGAAAAAAAGCTAACGGCAAAATCGCATCGCTGCTGCTGCTGCTGCTGTCGCCGTCGTCGTCGTCGTCATCGTTTTTGCTAATTTCTTATAAGAATTTTCTTGAACAATTTTCCTGCTGCTGCTGTTGTCCCGGTTTTTATTAGAAGTCGTTGGCAGCAAGTTTTTTGTTATTGTTGTTGTTGTTGTTTTTGTTGCAGCAACTGCTTTTTTGTGTCTGTCAACGTTTAACGGTGCTTCTTAGCCAGTGTATGCAAGTGTGTGCATGTGTGTGCCCACGCCCCGCCCCCGTTTTTGTTGGTCAAATTGTTATCAGCTATCACAGTTGATAAACGTGGACAAGAGCAGTGTGGGAAGGAAGGGAGGGGGGAGAAGTGCCAACGTGCAACATTCATGTGGCATGTGCAGCATAAAAATTGAGAGAAGTTAACCATGACAGGGCCCAGCCAGCAACAGAGCGAGAGAAAGAGAGAGGCACACACACACACACATCAAAGTGGAAAATGTAAACAGATTCATTGAGGCAACTGGCGCTGACACATTGCTTGGCCCTCCCCCTTCCCTCCTGCTGCCTTGAATTTGGGCCACAAAAATGCCATCGCTGGCAATGTCCAAAATGAATACAAAAAAAATGAACTTATAAAAAAAAAATCGCATATGCAAGAGAAAAGCAGCGCCAAAAGAATGCGAATGGGAATGCATATACTCGTATCGAGGGGTTGGGGGGCCAGCGGGAGGGGGGTTGTCTGTTAGGGACGCGGCCAATGTTCGACGAATAAATTCGAAAATTCGCGTTGAAAATAACTCAACGTGACACACACAAAAAAAAAAGTGAATGCGGATTGGCCCTGCCATAAGCTTGGGAAGCACTAGGAGGTAACCAAAGGCAGCTGCCAGTCACTTGCATATGTATGTATGTGCATATGTGTACATACATACATTCATGACATGATAGCCGGGGAACGTGACCTGTGACCACGTCCACAAACAAACAAACATAAAAAAGCTTCCCCTAAAATGACACTAATATCTCAACCGGAAAGTTGTATCGTTATGCATGCACTTGTATAATGTACCCAAGGATTTTATATCACAAATTTATGCATGTTGCTTGATTAATCATGCAAAATGTTGCGGCTGACAAAGACAAGCCCTGAAATGTATCACAGCTGGAAACCACATTTAAATGTGGATGCACAAGTTTTTCACAAAATTTTAATTTCCCAGACAACAGTTTCAAAATTTGAACCTCTAGCATCGGTTTGGCTTAGATTTTCTAGATCTCTTCAAAAAAACATTAAAAATTTTCATTTCAAAATTAAATTTCAATTTCAAAATTGTTTAAAAAGAGCTTAAGAAAAATGATTTTTTGCACTGTGTTGGAAAATCTTCAACTTGTAAAAACTTCCTACTCTTCTGGTCTGGACGAAGTACCTACACTCAGAAAAAAATTCGTTCGAAATCAAGCTCATTAGTTGACAAAAGTAAAGTAATCCCACTTTTTCTTGAACCGTGAACAGTGGGTTGTCATTTCATGTCCGCAATTCATCAACGTTTCGGTGTTGTGTTAAGGAAGGAAATATTTGGTGTCATTTAGCAAACTTTCGGTCTTCTTTTAGAAACATTTTGGTTAGGTTTTTAGACCACTTTGGTCTAACTTTGGGAACATTTTGAGAATATTTTTGGTACATCTGGGGTTCATTTTGAAAACATCGCGGTCTCGTTTTAGGAACACATTGGGTTCATTTTTTGAAACAAAAGCTTGAAAACGGGATCACAGGATGGGTGTCGGCTCGCTTCTTTTTGCTCATAACTTGTGTATCGTTCATCCGATCTTTATCATTCCTTCAGCAAATCGATAAATAATTTTGATTACTAGATATGTCTAGAAGGTACGAACAATCTATCATCAAAACTGTGGGAGATATGACGTTTTTTCTAAATTTCGGCGGCGGGAGGGGGCGTGACAAAAATTAAAAATAAACTTGACCTGCCTGCAAGTATAATAAGTTTTTGTCCCATACATGTTACACCTCTATCTCCTACCATCTCTGAGATCTGTGCGTTCATACAGACAGACGGACAGACGGATATGGCTATATCGACTCGTATACTGATGCTGATCAAGAATATATATATACTTTATACGGTCGGAATTGATTCCTTCTCCCTGTTACATACTTTTGCACAAACTTAATATACTCAGCCAAGTCTTAGGAAAATAAACACCGGATATCAAAAACTGGGAGATCCAAAACTTGGAAAAAGATATTTAGGAAAAGAAAAAATGGGAGATTCAAAATTAGGAACCAAAAATCGGGAACCCAAAAATAAGGAAAAGTTCAAAATAACCAATATTTAATAAAAAATCGCGCGATTTACACCATGCCATTATTTGACCTACACACCTGATCATATTAATAGGTACACACCGGAATTTTTTAATTATATATGGTTTTTTTCGTACTTTTAGTGTTGACAACTTTTTAATTTTTGGTTTTTTGCTGTTGTCAATGTCTGGCCACACTGTGACAAAGAGTTGAAAAAGGGGCTGCCCCGTATATCAAAGCTTTTCTATAAATTGGGAGTCCACCACACATTTCGCCTGATCATAATAATAGGTACAGTCTCCGTTTCTCACAAGTATCAAGTGAATAATTTTATAATCAGTGATCTTTTGGTAACTAAAGGTAAATTAAGTATAGCTCCTGTCAATACAGAGAATTAAATAATTATTTTTTGTTAGAAAAAATGGGTCGAAATTCTCATTGTACTAAAGAAGAAGCTCGATTGGTTCTTAGTCTGAGAAAAGAAGGCAAATCTTTACGAGCCATCGCCAAATTAATGAACAGGTCTCATAATTTTGTTAAAAATGCATTAGAAAGAAAACCAAGACAGGACACAAAAAACAACAGAAACCCTTGACCACTACATAGTAACTTTGAGCAAAAAGGACCCATTTAAGTCACCGAAGACTATTGCAGCCGAAATTGGGAATTCAGTTAGTGCTCCAACTATCCGAAGACGACTACAAGATGCCAACCTACCAGGAAGAATTGCCAGAAAAGTCCCATTTATGCGCAAAAAAAATATCACCATGAGGCAAACTTTTGCAAGGGACCACAAAGACTGGGTAGGATGCACCGGGGAGAAAAAATGAAGAAACATATTATGGAGCGATGAAACCAAGATTAATTTGTTTGGGAATGACTGTGACAGGAATGGTCGACGCCCTAATGGAAAGGAATTCCATCCACGGTTTACAAAAAAAAACAGTCAAACATGGAGATGGCAATATAATGGTATGGGGTTGCTTCTCCTGGTACGGCGTAGGTCCAATTTATCAGACTACGAACAAAATGAATGCTGAAGAGTACAAATTCATATTGGAAACAGTTATGGTACCGTATGCTGAGGAAAATATGCCATTACGTTGGGTATTTCAGCAAGATAATGATCCTAAACACACATCAAGGCTGTTATCTAAATTTTTCGAGGACCAAAATGTTGACGTTCTGAAATGGCCAAGCCAATCCCCCGACCTTAACCCCATTGAAAACTTGTAGGGAGACTTAAAAAAGAAATTGGCAAAGCATTCATTTTCAAATAAACAAAAATTATGGGAAGGTGTCCAAAAACTTTGGTATGAGACACCAGTAGAGACCTGCCAGGCTCTTATTAAAAGTATGCCAAAAAGAATAGCAGTAGTGGCCAAAAATAGAGGTGGATACACTGGATACTAAGTTAGGAAATACTAATTTACCTAAAAAAAGAACACAAAATGAAAATAAAAATTTATTTTCTTACCAACATATGAAGTGTACCTATTATTATGATCACACTGAAAACGTATCTGAAACACAAAATGATCTCTTTTATGTTATATTATTATTCTATGTTACAATTAAGTTTATTTTATTAAAAACAAATAGTTTAAGAACCAATGAGAACAAATTTTAAGTTTGAAACAATGAATAAAACTGTTTTCTGTTACCTTAAAGTCAGAGTTGATGTGTGTACCTATTAATATGATCAGGTGTGTATGTTGGTCGAGCTATAACCTAGTTCCACTGACACATCTATGTACGTTTTCAAATTTGGAGGCCTTGTCAAAAAAAATGTACATTTTGCCGAGTGTACATTAGACCGGACTTTTCTCCATACGATTTTCAACATGTGAAGTTCTTTGCGCAGCATGTCTCAAAAAATTTTTATAGAGAATTTATCAACAATCCAAAATCAGATATGGGCATTTCCAAACTGACGTGACGTTACCATAAAATGTTATTAAAAAATTTGAAAATCTTCGATTTTTAAAAAGATTGTGTTACATTTGCGTAGCAATTAAGTAGCACCACAATTAGCAAAAACAATGACATACATCGATCATAAGGAATTATGAATATAAGCAAAAATATGTGCTGGCTTGACGTTACACAAAACGGAAGTGGGTTTTGACTTGTTATAGAAAATTGCAAATCTCTGCGAATTGGCCAAAGCTTTTTGTATAAATTTTTTTTTTTGGTAGGATTTTAAATAATACAAGTTTTTTTTCCAGGTAACCTTATTCAAAAATATTTTTTCAATTTTTTTTTTATTTGCATAAGTATCTGACGTTACGTTACCTGACGTTACGTAACTAAAATTTCCTCATTTTATTTATGTTGTTTTTGTTACAACAGAAAGTAAGAACTTACAGTTAATTGCAATCACATAGTTTCTTATGGTGTCTTATGTAATATTTTTTAACTCTTTGTATCCTTAGAAATTTTTTAGAGACCAAAAATCAATGCAATCTAAAGGCATTTTTATGACAACAAAACGTATCCAAATGAGAAAAATCTGAAATGTGCGACTTTGCATTCGAATATCTCGAATTGGAATATGAATATATTTAAGATTGGCTCATATTAGTTCATTTTGATTGTTTCCTCATGAAAATATGATAAAAAAAAGTGTTTTTAAGCGCTTTTAATTTTTTCGTCTCGGTGGACTTTTCTGTGGAAATGCCCATATCATAAGGTTTAATTGTATCGTAACGGCTTTAAAAGTTCCAATTTCTTATAGAACTGCGTAGACTGCAGCGACTGAGGCGGATATAGACTAGTATAATGCTATATGTATGAAATATCAACCTTATTTTATTCACAGTTTTGAAAAGGTATCTGCCTACTATGATAATTCAAAGATAAATTAAGGTGAAATTGGAACTTACCGTAACAATACCATCAAAACTTAATACAACTGATTTTGGATTTTTTTTAATAAATTTTATATAAAAGATACTGAATTTTTTGAGCCATGTTGCCCAAAAATTTAAAAAAAAATTTCTTTTCATACAAGGCAGGTCCGGTCTAGTGTTTCAGTCAGTATATGTGTTAGTAGAATCAGGCTATTATACATATTCCATAAATTAATTTCAAAGCTCGCTTTTTTTTATTTCGTGAAAATCGTACAACTAATCGAATATAACTCCTTTCGAAGTAACCCATCTAATAATTCGCCAAATTCATCATTTTAAAACGCAGATGAGAACAATTGTTCAAATGCGCGCAGTTACATCAGGAGGTCGTACAAAAGCAAGAGCCATCAACATTTTTATGTTATGAGCAAAGATTGTATTTTTGATATATGGGTATTTCCATGATGTCGAACGCGACAGTCGTACGCATTTAAAGTGGAATATAAGTGAAATTAAAATAAAATTTTTTTCTTTTGTTACTTTAACTAATAGCACTTTCGAAGCACTTTATTTAGTGAGAAAAAAGTAAAGCACACCTAGTGCTGGTTCCAAGATAAAGCCAATCAAAAAGCGATTCGCACGCGACAAAAAATGGAAGTGCTGTTTTTGGCTATCAATATAAAAGCAAAACTCGGCGAGATCTGTCAAAACCATTTAGTGCGACTAATTTTAAAATCTTGTTGAATAATTTAACTGTATATTAGAATTTATTCAATCGAAAAATTTTCTTTATATTTATTATTTCAAAATAAAATATGATTCGACACGTGACATTGCGAACGCGACACATTTTTCCATCATTTTATTTATGTGGTTTCTGTTATAATGCGAAGCAAAAACTTACGGTTAATTGCAATCACATAGTTTCTCATGGTTTCTTATGCACTCTTTTATAACCCTTTGTACCCTCAGAAAGATTTTAGATAGCAAAAGTAAGTGCAATCTATAGGCACTTTTATAAAAAAAAAGTGAAATTTTAATGTCCAAAAAATTAGAAAATTCGCGCTAGCGCAGCCGTGAAACCGAATGTTTCGAAATGGGCTATGTATAAATGTAAGATTGGCTTAAATTAGTTCAATTTAATTGTTTCCCCTTGAAAATTTGATAAAACAGAGTGTTTCTAAGCACTTTTAATATGTTGGTCTTGGTGGACCTTTTGGTGAAAATGCCCACAAAACTGAACTTTTCTACATACACTTCAATGCTATCTCCTCCGTCAGTTTTAAAGCTATCTTAACCAAACTTTGCACAAAGCCTTTTGGTGCAAAGGCGCTGCACATTTGTCGCAACCGGCCAAATCGGATGACAATAGCATGTGCTGCTAGGAACGATCGGTCGAAAAACTAGTTTTAGTGAGAAAAACTTTTTTGTCTTCAACGCAAACGTCCGCAAACCTCGTATTTGTCAGTTTTTTATGCTTTTACTTAATTCCACTAAGTTCGATGAAAATCGGTTAACTATATAGTATAGCTGCCATACAAAATATTGTTATGAAAAAAAGTCTTAGTAGGAAAAACTTTTTTGTTTTCAATGCTATCGCTCTTAAACTTGTTACTGCTCAATATTATATGCTACCAATCAATTCTGCCAAGTTTTATCCAAATCGAATGACTATAGCATATAGCTGCCATAGGAACAATCGGTCGAAAAACTAGTTTTAGTGAGAAAAACTGTTTTGTTTTCTATGCAAACGCCCCTAAACCTTGTATTTATCAGTTTCCTATGCTTTTACATAATTCCACTAAGTTTGATGAAAATCGGTCAACTATATAGTATAGCTGCCATACAAAAGTTAGGTCAGAAAAAAGTCTTGGTAGGAAAAAATTTTTTGTTTTCAATGCTATCGCACCCAAACTTGTTACTGTTCAATAATATATGCTTCTACACAATTCTGCTAGGTTTGATCCAAATCGGATGACTTTAGCATATAGCTGCCATAGGAACGATCGGTTGAAAAAGTAGTTCTAGTGAGAAAAACTTTTTTGTTTTCAATGGTAGCGTCTTTATATCGTTTTCCACATAATTTTGGAAAGTTTGGTCAAAATCTGATGAATATATTGTATAGCTGTCATATAACAAACAGCGCCATCTATTGCTGAGTTTGGGAAATAGCTCAGCTAAGAATGTTCGACGAAAATCATTTCAAACCTTAATTTATATAAATTATACAAGCTGCAAGGGTATATAAACTTCGGTCAAGCCAAAGTTAGCTTTCCTCTAATTTTATTGTGGTTGTTATTGCTTCGGAAATATTTTCCTTAATACAAATAACGTGTCTACGCCGCCGTTAGCTGGCTCTGGGCTAGTGTTGGGTTGTTTATGAGTGAGTGTATGATAATAGAGTTGTTTACTAAACTGAACAAGTGAACATGTTCTTCTTCAATTTGTTCATTTTTGCTCATTTTTGTTCAGCGAGTCTCGTTCAGTAAGATTTATTCAGTCTCTTTTGCACATTGAGTTCTATGTTCAGTATTAAATTCAGTAACTAGTTAAGTGAATTGACTGTTCAGCTGTAATTGGCTTCGCGTTTGCTGGTGTCATGGTGGTCAAAATGTTTTTCGTCAGAAAGCACAGCGATATATAAAACCATTTCACCGAAATGGATATTAAAAAGGCGAAATGTAAATATTGCAGCGTTACTTTAAGTTGCAATTCCGCTAGAACAAAAACAACGAGAACTCTATTCTTGAGCAAATGTTGAAAAAGTTGGACTTATAAGCTCACAAAGGATTACAAGCCAGCTCTTGCATATAGAAGCCAGCAAAAAGACCCTGAATTGATAAGAATGAAGGAGCAAGTTAACATTTAAACAAATGATCAACTAAACAGCTGAACAGCTGATCAATTTGAGTGAGTTGAGTCACTTTGAAAGAAAGAACTTGTTTGTGTTACATCTCACCGTTCCAAGCTCCTTAAGTTGATACGTTTAGCTTAGTCGATAGAATATAGTTTTATACCTCTCTATAAAAAACCTATCCCTTTCTTAACCTAAAGTTTTCATTAGCGCACATTTTCATGGTCCTTTAAGCCGGATCGTTTTACTTTGAACATTTCAACATAATAATGCCTCGGCATACTTTGAGTGGTTTAGTGTGATTTACGCATATTTTTAAGCAAAAACCAGGCATAAGCTACTTGTCCTAAAGCTACAAATATGCAACTCCCTCTCACTCAATCTGTCTTTTCCACAAATAATAAAAAAAAATTTGATCAAAATTGAAGTCGAAAAGTTCATCACACAAACCCTTGGGCATCCATGCATTCAAAGCAAATCCAATTGAATTGCAATTTACACTAGAAACCACAAAAATCCAACTGGCATTTAATATCCTGCACAAGGCCAGACCCCCAACGAAATCGAATTTGCCTCCCAAAAAACCCCATTTATTCAGCATCCTGTCATCATGCTGTGTCAGTTTCTGGGGAACATAACGATTGTCCACCCATTGATGATGCTGTTGCCCTCAATTGACTGTGGAGCCACTCAGTCATGCAGCAGCAGCAACAGAAGCTGACCTTTGGACCCTACCAACAGGAGCAACAGGAACAGAGACAGTATGCTCGTCAACTGGGTCAGTGTGGTGGATGTGGATGGACGACGGGGTGGTGGGAAGAGGTAAACTCCTGCGGTTGCACATAAAACGCAATTTAACTGCACGCACATTTCAATTTTCAGTGAGATTGTCTATGAAAATGCCATCATCAGTATCAGACTTTAAGGTCTAAGAGATTTTAAATTTTTTATAAATTGTAAACAATTTGTAACTTAAAATGAGAATTTCTTTCTCTGAGTGCATCTCTCTGTCTTTGTTTGGCCTGTGCACCTGTTTGATTCTGTTTGCTAAATTTTCACGCATTTTCATGCATCGTTTAGAAAGCTATTTCCGCGAAAAGGTAACTTTCCCTTTATTTTTTGTGTGTGTGTGTGTGTGTGTTTATTTTTCTTTGGCCCAAAAGCTGCGTGCAATTGATCCCGTGAGCAATTAACAGTCCATTTGCGTCTAGCACCCAACAAATTCGCATTACGTTCTCTAGATTAACATCGGCCCATACTACATACATACAGCGGCTCTCTTGAGGCATTAGGGACGACAACGACGATGACGACAAGCTAAAAAGAAAAATAAGCGCACAAAGCGCTGCCAACAACAGAAATTACAAAATCTGATTTGACACGCAAAGCCACAGTGAAACACTGACAAAACGGGTGAAGCTATGAGGAACGACAACGCCAGCCTTCCAACCACCGGCTGTACCTGATCGCCGGTACCCCACTACAATGATTGGCGTGTAAAGCGTTTTGCTGGAACAAGATTATGTTTATGTTTATGTGTAATGGAGCATAGGAGCTAGGGATGAAGTTACCCGATTAGCAGGTGCTACAAATTTCGCCAAATTAAGAAAGTAGAAGAAAAATTTCTGTGTTTGTTTTTCTTTTTTCTTAATTTAGACTTGAAATCTATTAGTGGATTGCATGTGGACTTCATGTCAAACTTTAATTATATGGAAACCAAAAGCTAAATCAATTAGATTCTTAAAATCTTACAATTTCAAAGTGGATTGCATGTAGATTTTAGGTACAACTTTAATTTTTATTAAAAATCAATTCAACTTTCAAAGTGGAATGCATGTGGATTTCATTTAAAACTTTAACTATGTTCAAACTAAGAGCTAAATCAATAGGATTTTTGCTATCTTGACTTAAAATTAATGAAATTTTCAAAGTGGATTCCATGTAGAACTTTAACTTTATGAAACTAAAAGCTAAATCAATTAGATTCTTAAAATCTTCCAATTACAAAGTGTAGATTTGATGTAAAACTTAAATTTTATTAAAAATCAAGTCAATTTTCAAAGTGGAACGCATGTGGATTTTAGTTAAAACTTCAAATATGTTCAAACTAAGAGCTAAATCAATAAGATTTTTGGTATACTGACTTCAAATTAATGAAATTTTCAAAGTGGATTCCATGCAGAACTTTAACCATTATGAAACTAAAAGCTAAATCTATGGGATTCTTTAAATCTTGAAATTACAAAGTGTATTGCATGTAGATTTTAGGTACAATTTTAATTTTATTAAAAATCAAGTCAATTTTCAAAGTGGAACGCATGTGGATTTCAGTTGAAACTTCAACTATGTTTAGATTTTTGCTATCCTGATTTAAAATTAATGAAATTTCCTAAGTAAACTACATGTGGATTCCATGTAGAGCTTAACCATGGTGAAACCAAAAGCTTAATCTATTGTGCTCTTAAAATCTTGAAATAACAAAGTGAAGTTTTTATGTAAAACTTTAAATTTGATTAAAATCAATCAAATTTTCAAAGTGGAACGTATGTGAACTTAAGTTAAAACTTCAACTTGGAGGTTAATCAATTTGATTTTTGATATATAGACTTAATATCAATTAGATTTGTGGAAGTGGACTGCATGTGGATTTCATGTGGATTTCATGTAGAATTTTAAGCAAGTTGAAACTAAAGGCTAAAGCAATTGGACTATTAAAACTACAAAGTGAATTGCATACAGGTTTTATGTAGAACGCTGTTGATATGAATAGCGACCTATGTTTATTATTTGGGGTTTCTAGCCGGCTCGAGGTCAATGTTTTTTACATGCTTGTATACAAACAAACACGAGTTTTTGATTTTCCAATATATTTTTAAACCCCTTTAGGATTCGTCTTCAGGGGAAAAGGGCAAAGCGTTCGCTTTGTCAGCTGTGGAGTTGATAATGTTAGCATCTATGTATCTTAAGTGGAACGTATCTGGATTTCAGTTAAAACTTTAACTATGTTGAAACTTGGAGGTTGATCAATTCGATTTTTGATATATAGTCTTAATATCAATTAGATTTGCAAAGTGGACTGCATGTGAATTTCATGTAGTGCTTTAACCAGATTTGAATTAAAAGCTTAGATCTGATTGCAAACGGATTTAATGTAGAACCTTAACTATCAGCCATGCTTATATTTTTACTTACGCAAAACTTTTGCGATTTTAAAACGGTTTTTAGACCAAATTAGGACTCAAAATCGCAAATGGGAGCATGGCTAAACATTCAAATCAATTAAATTCTCAAGGTAGCACGTATTCGGATGCCATGTAGAACTTAAAATGTGTTGAAACTAAATTTCAAATTAATTAGATATTGCATGTGGATTCCATGAAAATCTTGAACTATGTTGAAACTGACAGCTAAATAATTTATGTTCACAGATTCTTTAAAAAACTTACGTCAAATTCCAAAGTGGATCGCAAGTGGATTTTATGTTTAAAGGCCAATTTCAAGAACAAATAAAAATTTATGTCACGAAATTGCAAGTTATTTATGTTAAGTGGATTGTAAACTATAGTGGGACCACAAAGTCTTAAAATACCCTAAAAAATACCAAAAAACGGCATGCCGCGGCAGCCAAATGGTAGGGTCAGACTGATTGGTCAACCGCTTGAATTCAAAATGTTTTGTCTAATTAAATTTCAAACAATTTAAAAATTACCCGACAGCTTTCAAAGTCACTTGATGGCAAAGATCTGAGATTTTAAAAACGAAACTCACATGCTTTATTTTTTACTCGTATTTTTATTTGTGGAACGTAAAGGATTCTCTTTAACATTGACTCTGCTTAAGTCTTTTCCTCTTTATAATGCTAGATATAACATTAGAAATAGTTTCAAATTAAATTAGTTTTATTTAGAAATTGGAACGCATGTGAATTTTATGTATTTTTTATACATGTTCAAATTAGAATCCAATTGATTGCGCCTAACTTGATTAGTTTTCTGCGTGGAAAGTATGTAGATTTCTTATAAGACTCAAATTTGTTACAATGCAATAATTTCAAAAACAAATATACTTACAAAATGAAACACATGTTGATTCCATATAGAATTTTAACTAAATTCAGCATGCTAATAACTTATATTTCCGATATTGAAACTGTTGTTAAACTAAACTGCATCAAATCTGGCTAGTTTTCTTAGTGGAACGTATATTTTTGTATTCAAAACAGATGTAGAAAGGTAAACTACACCAACTATTGCTAGTTTTCCTAGTGGAACGTATGTATGCACCTTTTTTTGTGTGCTTCAGAACTTATATTTTTGAAATCGAAACTGTTGTTAAACTTAACTGCACCGAATCTGGCTAGTTTTCTTAGTGGAACGTATATTTTTGTATTCAAAACTGATGTATTAACTTAACTACAACAACTCTTAATAGTTTTCTTAGTGGAACGTATGTATGCACCTTTTTGTGTGCCCTTCAGAACTTATATTTTCGAAATCGAAACTGTAGTTAAACTTAACTGCACCGAATCTGGCTATGTTTCTTAGTGGAACGTATATTTTTGTACTCAAAACTTACAACAGCTCTTGCTAGTTTTCTTAGTGGAACGTTTGTATGCACCTTTTTTTTTCGTGTCCTTCAGAACTCATACAGAACATATACAGCCATGCTTCCATTTAAGCTTTCGCCAAAAATTTTACGATTTTGAGTTAAAATTTGGTCCAAAAACCGGTTTGAAATCGCAAAAGTTTTGCGAAAGTGAAAACGGTAGCATGGCTTATATTAAAAGTTTTCGTATTAAAGATAAAATCGGCTCTCAATCAACTAAACTGCATGTGGACACTTCATATACAACTGCAGCCTAAAGCCGGGTATCCAGCACCGCGGAAACTATAAATTCCTGCCAAACTGCCAGGAATTTTTGAGTATCCAGCAACATGAACGAAACCCACAGTTTCTTATCGATAGTTGGCCTATCGATGGCGCGTTTGGATCGAAAGAACAGCTGATACACAGCTCAGGAATATATTGGTTACAATTATTTTTGGACATGATGAGCGAAAAATTGGGGTAAATGCTTTTATGTTTTTATTATGAGCTGTCATCTTCCTAGGGAACCAGCAGCGTGCAAAGATTGGTAAGGGATAGTACCAAGGGAACACTTATGTCCAATTGATGAGGCAGCCCGAGAGATGCCCTCCATAGACACAAAGGTTGATGGGATGTCGTAGGCTGAGACGACTTCTGAGCCTGTTTGTCGCCAGATCATAGGCATGTCTTTAGGAGTGGGCCACCAGTAGATCATGATACCTGCCTGGTGTGCATATTAATTTGGGGCGCTTAATGGCAAAGCGTCCAAATCGCGGCATATAGTTGTATGCCTCTCATACCAGGGACGTCACATAGAAGATTCTAGGTACTTGAGAGTAGTGGAGCATGCCGTACCCCATAACGGGATCCCCCAGATCCACCATTACGAAGCTTGAGAAGCCAATCGAACTTCAATGTCATAGCTGCAACCGTAGCTACTACCCAAGACACATAGACTTTCCTGGTCAAGCGGCGGTCCAGAGATACGCCAATGTATTTCACCGCGGTATCTATTTGATCCTAGGAGTCGCACTCGAGCAACTTTTCGGGGTTGAATTCGGTTCGCCCATAGACCAAAGCCAAGGTACTGATCCGGCCACTGAGTTGACAAACTCCTTAATATTAATGCAAATGTATTTAGGCCATCTTGTATCCGACCATGAAATACTTCATTTGATTGGCGACCAACCGAGATGTCATACTACTTTGGAGATTGGAATGACATTATAAAGTTGTGTTCATAATTGTGCTTCATTCGGGCCACACTGCAAAGTGACATTCTTAGCCATCGGCTTATCATCCCCTAGTATAAAGTAGCACCTACTTCCTCTGGAAATTATTATGTTCCAATTCATTCGATTTTTGAAATCATACTTTTGACTCAAAAGTTTTGAGTAAACTAAACCAAATCTTAGCTACATTTCTTAGTGGAACGTAAGTTGTCTTGTAAAAGGTGAAACTTAAATGAAATAGAATTTGCAAATATACAATTTGAATGTGGAACGCATGCGAATTCTATAAAGTTAGCATATTTCCATTTGGTGCCAAATCAAACAGATTTTCAGTATCAAAACTATGTGAAGTTTAGTTTCCAGTCTTATGGCCTATTTCCAGAACAAATAAAAATTTATGTCACGAAATTGCAAGTTATTTATGCTAAGTGGATTGTAAGTTATAGTGTAACCACAAAGCCCCAAAATCCACTAAAAAACACCTAAAAAAAAACAACGAATTGTAGTGTCATACTGCTGCGTCAGCTGTTTTGCGTTTGTTTACAAAAAGTGTTTATCAAATCAAAACATTCCTGAAATACCCCAGAAACCTACAAATGCCGCATCTCAAATCTTTCCTGGTCGCTTGCAAGACTACCCCAAATGTGTGCGCGACAATTTAAAGGATTTCGTCAACTCTGAAGCCGGAAAATTTTCTCCCTTTAAACAAAAGTTAAACATACAAAAAATTCTGTTATTTCATGAGTTCTTTTATTCATTATTTTCTATATAAAGTTGATAGTTAGCGTCCTTTCTAAATCGTAGAATTTGAGTATTGCCGGCTCTAGGTCAAGTGAAACACACAAAAATGTATGATGTTTTCCAATATATTTCGGTTGCTCCTCCGGCAACCATCTTTAGGGACAATTATTTTACACGTCTGCTCCGTTCGGCGTGGAGTTGGAGTTCTATATATATATATATGTATGTAAGTGTGTGTTTGTGCACTTTGTGGGAATGTCTAAACATTATCGCGTCTGCATTGGCTCGAATGAGCAGCAGTTGGGTCACCCCTATTTCCACCTTTCGTTGCTTAGCCTCCGGCATACCACTTAACAGCACTTCCCAATATTGGAAGGTGCTTTCCACGCACTTCCTTCTTCGGTTTAGCGAGGAAGCTGCCGAGGATGCCCACAAGCTGCTCCGATACAGACGAGTCTTCGGGTATGAGTACGCTTGTGATCCGATCGAAGACACATCGGCGGAGTCATCAACTTGGGTTGATCCCTCGTTAAAAAGCGAACGCCCAAGCCGTTTTGCAGTTATTAACTGAAAGCCAATAACATTTATTAATTGAATGTGGTAGAATAAGTATAAGAATGTAGAAGCTTACCCGGTTTGTTTAACTCGGAACTAATGCTAGCCCATGAATTCTTTACAAAATGGGCATCGGAATGCTGCTTCCTGTCTGTCAGGTCCCATAGGCAAGGCCTGAGCGATTTTATCATCCCGTTGACAGCTTTCCGTCAAATTTTTTTTGTTGCGCTTAGTTTTTACTTTCATTTTGGGCAAACCTGTCCGAAATTATTTTCATTTTAGTTTCAGCTAATCAGTTGTTCTTACAATCCACCCACGCTATCGATCTGGCAACGCCATGAGCTAATCAGCTGTTCTTACAATCCACACTAGCTATCGATCTGGCAACGCAATGATTATTTAGTTTCTCTAAACTAAATAATTGGCTCATCAGCTGTTCGAAGCTGTTTTTTTTTATATGAAATTCAACATAAAAATGTATTTTCGTACATTCTGAATATAGGCCTTTACCCTAGCCAGTTTTCTTTGTGGAACGTAAGTGGGGTTTTCTCTTTTAATTCACCTTAAAAGTGTTAACTCCATCTTGTCCAAAAGTTTAATCCTCAGCTAGTTTAAATTTTTAGTATTAAAAAAAAAAAAAAAGAATGGTTTATAATTTCATTGTCCATCCCCATTTGTGGTCTCCATTGTTTTGTTAACTGAATTGTCCTTGATGGGTTGGCTTATGGATTTGTATGTTGGCCCTCAATGAAGGGGGTGTAGGTTGCTGGGGGCAACCCCCAGCGGAAGCCTTGACATTTTTAAGCACCTCGTGTTGCCTCGTTGGCCTCGCGCGTTTTGCGTCCTTGTCGCTTATTTGCGTTTCCTTTTTTTTTTTTTTGCCAAACAAAATGCGCTTGCACCTTGTCTGCTGCTGTTAGTTCAGTTAGTCTTGTGGCCTTTGTCTCGCTCTCTCTCTCTCTCCCTCTCGCACTCTCTTTCTCTTTACACTTTGCACCCTTTTTTTTTGTTGTTGTCTCTCCATTCAATATTGAGTGTCATTGTTTTTGCACCATTGAAAAAGATGGGTGGGAGTTGAATTTAATATTTGAAAATTAAGTGGATTGTTTGTAGAATTCGAAAAGTTACGCACTGCAGTTTAATCACATAAATGTATTGAGGAACTTTATAGAAACTCAAAATCTAGTTTTACAACAATTAGTGCGAGTTTAGCTGGCTCGAGGTACCAAAAAGTTGCGAGTTTAGCTGGCTCGAGGTCCAAAAAAGTAGCGTTTGTTTACAACCTATGCATTGTATAACAAAAAGAGCTGGTATAGGCAATATGCGCTTGCACCTGTACTGTTTCATGAACCTCTCGGCTCAATCAATGCATGATTGCCAACTGCCTCTTCCTACAATCATTGCCCTAATCAGTAGCGAATTGCAACCACAATATTCAGCTTATCCAAAAACGAAAGAATTTGAATTTTGAGCTTCAAACTTAAAATTTCCAAAATTTTTGAAAAATTTCGTATTAAAGGCTATTGTAAGAAACTTGTATGGTCAAGCGAAGTATGCTGATGAGCTACCCCTGTATCAAGTAGCTTACCTTATTCCTATCACTTTACATTTAAAGTTCCTCCCCTAAACACTTGAATTTCATTCCAGTCAAGTAAATCAAATAGTTTTATTTTTTAAACAATCGAAATGGATTTAACCACGTTAAATGAATTTTCATTGATCTTTGGTGACATTTTAAAAATGGTGGAGAAAGAGGAAGAATATTTGCGTCAGGAACCGATAGAATGGGAGCAGAAATTAAAACAAATGGTAGATCCTTTTGCAAAAGTCGAACATGCACTTTATGGTAAGCCGCTGGAAGAACCGGAACCTCAAAAGGATGTAAAGAAACTGAATGTTGAACTGCTCGAGACAAAAGTTGATGGGAATGTGCTGCCGGAGTCTGAAGACGAAATGTCAGTGATAGAATCAAAGCAGGGGGAAACTTAATGAATCGATGTGGCAAAGCATGGAAAGTTCTTGGAGACTTTTAACTTATATTTTGGATTAATTATAAAACCACACCAAGACATCTGCTGCAGAGTTCAAATAAAGTTATATTAAATACCATTCCAGGTAACTTTTTTATTATGGTGGAATCAAACGCTTTAGCGTATTGGAATAGCAAAGGTACATCTGGACAACCGGCTGTTTTGGAATTGACCACAATTCACTCATCAGCAGACTTGTTGCTTCCATACTTCAATCACTTACAATAAGCGCTAAAGACTTGAGAATTCAACTTTTGTAAAAACCAGCCTAGAATTCCTTTTGTGAGAGTACAGTCTGAAATTATGCTATGGTTGTGTTGCTAGCTGTTGCTAGATTCTAAACATTCTGTTTAGTGATAATTCTAGCTCAGCCAGGATGAGATACACAAGCTATTTCCGGGTTTTTGTTTTTTAACAGGGAAACCGTTAAGATTCATTTAGATCATCCATTAGTTTATACATGTATGGGGGTTTAGTGACCTGTTTTGATTTTAGTCAAAGTTTTTTTTTGCTTTTTCAAGGTTGGCGCAAGTTCAATAATGGTTGATTGTAATTCTGTGCAATCAACACACTTCAACAGAGTCAGAGATGGTACTCCATCAGCAGATCTTTTGGTATCAAACGATTCGAAGAGGTTCTTTCCTAATTTGACGGAGCTTTGGGTGCTTCTCAGTACTTTGCTGGTATACCAAAGGTAGACAATTCTTTAAAGAACTTTGACCTAATCGGTGTGTCGAAAGCGGCTTTATAATCAACAAAAGGATGGTGGATGTTGACCTGAGTCTCATTCTGGAATGATATTCCTCTGTAGTTGCAAACCATTTGCGGGTCGCCCCTTTTAAACCCCTCTGGAACACTCCTCGTCTCTAGAATTTTGTTGAATCCGTCTACAAGCATTTCCAGGTTCTTCTCCAGAATTTGACGCCATGTGCATAGTAGTATTAGTAGATAATAATTTTAAATCTAACCAAGAAGTTTTTTCGTATATAAAATACTAAGATAACAAAATCGAACTGCTAAAAACCGTCAATCGATCACTGCCTTCCAAATTCTTTGCTATTCAGTCTTCAACTTCATAGCGTCAGATTCGTTTGGCCGTGCTACTGTGTTTAAAAAGGCCCCTTCTCATATTTGTTTGCCATATTTACTTGCCTGACTTATAAAGTTATATAGAATCAACCAATTTGATCCATTTAGTAGCTGGTAAACTTTGCGCAGATGTTGTCTTGCCTTACCAAAGTTTAAAATTTTGTATTCCCTCAAAACTGAGCAGCTTTCAATAAAATGGATAGTGTTTTCATGCTCGTTCCCAATTGCAAAGAGAACACGCTGTGTTGCTGCCTGCTATGTTTGGGACAAAGTTGAGTTGGAGTTGAATTAATTTCTTTTTCCTAGCCTCTGAGAGCACCTCACCTAAAGATGATCTATATCAAAGACACTGCATATGTAGATACCGCATCTCATACAAACATTATTATTTTTAAATTTTTTTTGTGATCCAATGTCAGCTCCCAATTAAAATCGATTTTGCTTTCACATGCGTAATCTATAATATCTATAAATCTTTGCTCTCAGCCAAAACCGATTTATTGAAACGTATAGCTAAATTTCAATACATATATTCATCGTAAAGGCAGCTAGAAGCAAAAATTGGGATCCAATGTCAGCTCCCAAGAAAATCGTTTTTTGTTTCACATGCGTCATCTATAATTTCTATAAATCTTTGTCTATAAGAAGCATCCATCTTTATACCCTTGCAAAGGGTATTATATTTTTGCCCAGAAGCTAGCAACGCATAGAAATATTCATTTCCGACCCCATAAACTATATAGATTCTTGATCAGGGCGACGAGCTGAGTCGATTGAACATTGTCCGTCCGTCTTTCCGTCTGTTTCTACGCAAACTAGTCTCTCAGTTTTAAAGCTAACGAGTTGAAATTTTGCACAGAGTCTTTTTTTTACTGCACGCTGCTAATATGTCGTAAACGACCGGATCGGATGAATATATCTTATAGCTGTCATAGGAACCATCGGTCGGAAAATGGGTCTTACTGAGAAAAACTTTTTTGTTTTCAATGTTAGCGTCCTCAAACTCGTCCGTTTTTAATATTATATGCTTTCAAACTGATTTGCATACTTTGGTCAAAATCGGATGACTATATCTCATAGCTGCCATAGGACCGATCGGTCGGAAAATGGGTTTTAGTGAAAAAAATCTTTTTTGTTTTCAAGTATTTCGTTCTTAAGGTTGTTGATTATTAATATTAAAAGCTTTAAAACTAATTTGAAACAATTGATCGACATCGGGTGACTATATCTTATAGCTGTCGTAGGAACCATCGGTCGAAAAATGGGTCCTTACTGAGAAAAACTTTTGTGTTTTCAATGTTAGCGTCCTCAAACTCGTCCATAATTAATATTATATGCTTTCAAACAGATTTGCATACTTTGGTCAAAATCGGATGACTATATCTTATAGCTGTCATAGGACCAATCGGTCAAAAATGGGTCTTACTGAGAAAAACTTTTTTGTTTTCAATGTTAGCGTCCTCAAACTCGTCCATAATTAATATTATATGCTTTCAAACAGATTTGCAAACTTTGGTCAAAATCGGATGACTATAGCTTATAGCTGCCATAGGAACCATCATTCGGAAAATGGGTCTTAGTAGAAAAAACTTTTTTGTTTTCAATGTTAGCGTCCTCAAACTCGTCCATTATTAATATTATATGCTTTCAAACAGATTTGCTAACTTTGGTCAAAATCGGATGACTATAGCTTATAGCTGCCATAGGACCGATCAGTCGGAAAATGGGTCTTAGTGAAAAAAAACTTTTTTGTTTTGAAGTATTTCATTCTTAAGGTCGCTGATTATTAATATTAAGCGTTTTAAAACTAATTGGAAAAAGTTGATCGACATCGGGTGACTATATCTTTAGGTTGCCATAGAACTAATCGGTCGAAAATGGTTCTTAGTAAGAATTTTTTGTTGTTTTTAATGTTTATTCTTAAACTCACTGATTACTAATTCTATATGCTTTTAAATAGATTCTTAAAATTTGGTCGAAATCGGATGACTATATCTTAAGGCTGCCATAGGACCGATCGGTCGGAAAATGAGTCTTAGTGAATTTTTTGGTTTTAAATTTTATCTTTCTTAAACTCGGCGATTGCTAATTCGAAATCAGATGTTTATCTGTCGTAAAATGGGTTTTAGTTAGAAAAATGTTTGATTTTTTTTGTAAGCGTTCTTAAAATCTGACATTTCAAACCAGCATTTGCAAGGGTATAAAAACTTCGGCACAGACGTAGTTAGTTTAAAACAGAGATGGGCGCGTCGCGAAGTTCCAATGCACACGAGGCAGCGCGCTGCCTCGTGTGCATAGGAGCTCTGCCGCGGCCGACTGCACAAAATCACACGTACGCTATAAGCATTGAAAGCTATTTATAGAACACGAATGGGGCGCACGCAAATTGTGCTTGTATGCGTGTGAAAAGTGTGTCGATATGTGTGCATGCCTATCTCTGGTTTAAAAGTTTGACTGATACATTTTAAGAAATAATACGTTGCCCAACGGTTTGCTTTATCTTGTCTTTCATAAAAGTTTTTAAAGAAAAAGCCAAAGTGACGATTTCGACATATTTAACACATTTTGCATGTTCGCAGCTAAGAAATAATGTAACACTGAAGAGCACATTTGTGGAGTCTATGTAAATAGGCTGTTAAGTCAACCTTCTGGTACCTTCAAACCATTAGCTAACAACTGAAGTTAAATTAAACACGAAAAGGTGAAACTAACATCGCAAAAATAATTTGGAAAATCTTCACAAGATCCGACAAAAAACACGAAAGTTGTTGTTGCATGGTTTTCAAAGAAGCAATTGATGTTGAACTTTCCTGGGCTAGGAAAACCACAACATTTTGCTTTAACTTAAAAACTGGTTAGTTTTTTTGTGAAATAGTAAGCCTCGAAAATAAGTTCATAGAAACTTCATTGAAACTTCATACATAATCAACATTTGAAAATACTTTTCTCATAAATATTTAGTAACTCCAACCGAACAGACCTCAAATTTTATTCAAAATTATTTACTGTATTTGAAAATTTTCCAAAATGTTTCGCCACTATTTCGAACCTCAATTTTTAATCACACTGATCGCCGCTGAGTGTATGCACTGGTTTCAACCCACAACCCAATATCCAATCGATTTAACATCGAGCCTATGCGTAATGGGTTTTATAATGATACAGAAGCGATTCTGCAAGTTTTTGGCTCGTTTGAAATTCCCGGGAAAACTGTTAATCCATTTGATTCTAACCTATGTGCTGATGTATATAGTGTGGAGCAAACTAAACCATGTACTGACGAAATTCTTTGGATATCGTAACATTTGGAGTTATGGCTGCCGTCTTGCGGTATCGTTACTTTTAATCTGGGTTGGATACCGTGGAAAGCGGCGTGTACGATACCGGCAAGTGTCTTCCAGGAGGAATTCAGCAAATTTAATGCGTGATGATGAAGATGACGACGACGACACTGACACTGATGATGACGATGATGATGATGATGATGACGATGTACTTTTTTTGGGATTGAGATTTGGCAACTATGGGTTCGAATATGGCAGAAATGAAAACAGACGACAGCTTCTTCCGCGGCGTCCCTGAACAAATATGAACAAATTTTTGTTGAAATTTTAATTAAATTGGAAACAATTCGCTTTAAATTATTTCTCCATGGGATCTTAGCTTCAACCGGTTCGAAAGTGGCTCAGAGCGGGGTATCAAAGTGAAGTTAAATGGTTCTTAAAACTTTCTAAATATCGGTTTCGGTTCCGGTTGGTGTTCTGGTGCGTCTACCTGTTTCAGAGCCTTATTTTGTATTTACTTTGTCGGCAAGAAGTAAGTAAAATACTCAGAATTCGGTTAAAAGCTTGTTCCGGTTTTGGCTACTTGGTTCAGAGCCTTGTTTAAGTTAAGTAAGATATTTTCGCTTTGAAAAACCTATTCCAAACTAATTTGAAACGTTTTAAAACTGGTCAATTCTTAGAATTCAGGCTGTGATTTTAATATTTGAAGGAAGTTGGATGTTATCCCTAATACAAACCAGTTTCGAAAGTGTGAATAGTTTCTATTCGTTTATAAAGAAAAGTTCTTAACTAGTTGCAACTAATGAATCAAGCCCAGTTTCGAAGCAGCTTAAACCATTTCAATTCCTTAATCAAGACCAGTTCTAAACCAGTTTTAACTAGTAAAATTTCTTAATCAACATGAGTTCCGAAACTGAATCCAAACCAGTTGGAAACGGTTTAGAACTGATTCAAAAGCAAATATCATTAATTTGAAATAAGAATAATGTTACCGGTAATGAACCGGTAACAAATGTAGGTAGCAATAAGTAGTATATTTTCTTGTCTTGAATTCGTTTTGCATATAATCATTGAACTTTTAGCAGGCTTCAGGTCAGTGAGTTATGATTTATGTTTATAGCTTTTCCAAAACAAGACACGCAAAACACCACAAATGAGTCTGGTTGTGGTATAGCAATTTCATGAATTTCCTCAATTCAATCATCTTTTTCTTCTTCCATGAGCTAACAGAGGTTACCTCATGAAAGCATTGCTAAGACCGTTTAGGGACTTTTGTTTCACATGAAAAGAAACAATTTTGCACAGCTTTGAAATCGGAATACTTTTGAAGAGTCGTCGTATTTATATGAAGTATTGTACCGAACGAAATTTTTATCTTATATGAGTTTAGGCCTTTAAGAATTAGATATTTTTCCAATTGGAAACCGGTTCCGAAACAGTTTGAAGCCGGTTCAAAGCTATTAACTTAAAATTTGAATGAAGTTAGAAGCTTTTTTTGAAAAAAGACCTTATTTGAAACTATTTAAACCGGTTCAGAAATCCTTAGCGATTTCGAACAAGTTTTAAACGCTTAAAAATCTTAATGAAGAATGGTTTTGAACCAGTTTGAACTGGTTTAAAAGTTGGTAGTAAAGAATCAAGTTTCCAAATCAGCTTGGTTGCCAGTTGAATGCAATAATTTGGGGTGCAGTCCGTGAGCCTGAACATTTTCTTGATAAAGAAACTTCTTCTTCATACTTGCGCCCCATAGCTTTGAACTGATCTGCTGACGGCCTGGTATAACTTCCATTTAGCTTCTAATCCAACATCTCTGTTTTGGAAAAACGTTTCTAGCTAGCTTTGGCTGAGTTTGTTCTATCCTAAATGAGTATAATTCCCTGGTACTTAAATTCGTTCACCAACTTTATAGTTTCATACCTATATACGCATTAAAACCTATTCCGAAACAGTTTGAACCGATTTAAAAGTCGTTAGTAAAGAGTTTGATATTTTTAAACTTTTCGAAACCATTTCCAAACACATTTAAAACAAAATATGAGAAATACTTTAAGCTATGATTTTGAAATTTGTATAAAGTTAGAAGTGTTTCTGAATAAAAACCAGTTTGAACCGGTACTAAAGATTTAAATACTTTCCCGATTCGAAACTATTTCCAAATCAATTTGAAACGGTTCAAAACTGGCTCAGAACCCCCAAACTTAGAAGTAATTTTGGCTATGATCTTGAAATTTGAATGAAATTGGATGGTTTTTCTCCATAAACATCAAGTTGAAACCTTTTTGAACCAGTTCAAAAACGATTCACAGCTATGAACTTCAAATTTAAATGAAGCTTAATGTTTTTCCAAAATCAAAATCAGTTCCGAATCATTTTAAACCGGTTAACAAATAGGGAAAAGTATATTTTCCCGTTTCGAAACCGATTCCAAACTTTTTGAAACGGTTAAAAAACGGTTCATAGCCATTACTCTTGGAATTTTTTTTATTTTATTTTATTTATTTAGTTTATAGTTTAACAATGTTCTGTTTAACTTTAAGAAGGCCCACTTAGGAACGACAATAACTTATTTTTTTATTACAAACAAGGAGGAGTGAGTTGAGAAAGTATGATAATGGAAGTTATAGCTTAAACAAAGGTTTCGGAAGGGTTCGTGATGAGCGTAGTTTGTTAGGCAAGGCTGTAGATAAATAGTAATTGACTTTGGACCCTTCTTATGAATAGGAATAATGTAGGATTCCTTCCAAAGACTAGGGAAATCTCCCAGTTGAAGAGTTAAGTTGAAAAGTTTTGCAAGCGGCACACCTAAAGAGGTCGGCACAAAGTTTTAACACACAGCTGGGAACTTTGATAGAACGTAAGCTGAAAAAAACGCTATCTGCATCAACCACAGGGCATACAATGCAGTTGGAATTTGCCACTGAATAAGGATAAGTAGTGACCAAATCTTTTGGCAATGCAGAATAGCATCGTTGAAAACATGTTGCAAATAGATTGGAAATATCCGATTCATTGTCAGCCGTTACATTATCTAAGGAAAGGAAGGATCTTCTTTTAGCATTGACAAAGTTATAGAACTTCTTTGGGTCAACCTGAAAACTCAACTTACACCTGACCAAGTGGTCCTTATAGCATTCTGAGTTATGAACCATAAATTTGGAACGTGCCACCGAATATTTGACAAAATCCACACGGGATACCGATTTTTTAAATTTTTTTGTAGAGCCGAGACTTAATGTTTTTAAGATTAGATAAACTTCTGGTGAACCAAGAACTGAAGGGGCACAAATTCATTAAACATTGTATACAGAACAGCGTAAAAAGCGTGTGTTGTTTTTTCTATATTCTAAGATGAGTCCAGGAAAGACCAGTCGACCCTGGATAAGGCCTCATTGAGGCGTACAAAATCAACCTTTTGAAAGCAAAAGGATGCAATATTCTGGAAAGAGGGAGAAGTGCAGCAAATGTTCTTCTCAATCAAGATCAGTTCCGTATCAGTTTTAAACCGTTTCAAAATTAGAAGAAATATAGTAGTAGTTGTAGATATTTATTAATATAAATTTTTGGCTTGATTTTTAACCGTCAGCCATAGCATTTGAGTTTTTGTACATTGTTAACGATATAAACAAACAATAATTTAAAACAAAGAAACTTAGTTTTCGATTTAAGAATTGACCAAGACGAAAAAAACTAGGTAGAAAAGATACATAATTAAATTTACAGAAAAAGTTACAAATATTCATTCATAATAGCGGTTCTATATTTTTTTGGCGCCTGTTGTAGAAAGGAGGATAATGTTGTCCAGTTCTTGCCATTTAGCCAATTTATGACATCTGCTTCTGAAAGGAAACGGCTTCCCAGATGGGCGCTTCTTATCTCAGCTAAAATTGGGCATACCCCAAGCAGATGCATGACGTCTTCAGTTGCGTGCAAATTACAGAGGCTACAATCTGTGTTAATAGAGCTCTCGAGCTCTCACAGCGTGCCCGACATATAAGTGAGATTGCTTGAGTGTCATAACGGTCATGAAAATAGTTAAGCGATTCCAGATTCAGCTCTAGTTTTTTGTAAGTGTTTCGGACCACACTTTGCCTGGCTTGACTTAAAAAAGAGTGTCTCTTTCTCTGATAACAGCTTTCTCCAACAGCAATTGGTGAGATATTTCCCATGATCCGACGCTTTGAAGGTCTATGGATACCTCATGATCCTGAAAGAAGTAGAGCCAATGGTCAAAAATTTGTGATTTTTCCGACAGCATCATATCAGTGACTGTTTTGGCTAGTCTACAATTCGGCATATCCATAACTTTCCGTATGTATGTGAAGTGGTTTTGGAGACCGTATAAGAATAATGAAGGCAGGCCGGTTTCTAAGTGGAGCGCATAGTTTGGAGTAGTGCGAGGTAGTTTAAACAGCCTTTGCAGTCGCTCCACCTCCTCATATCGGCAGTATCCCCAGACTTGAGATGCATAGCACATTACTGATCGAACAGTGGCTTCAAACATTCTGAATTTAGTGCTCGTCAAAATATGTCGTTTTCCGAAAAAGTTTCTCCAAGTGCTATTAATTGCTTTCTTAGAGTCTTGCAGTTTTTCTTGTAGTCACGCCAAGATATTTAAAAGTTTTTACCGTTTCCAGCTCAACGCCCCATTTAAAAACCATCTGTCTACCCTTGCACTACGGCCTCTTCTGTCTTTCACAATCAAAACTTTCGTCTTATCCACGTTTATCTGTAAACTCCATTGTATGCAATATTCAGAGAGCTTATTAATCATGGCTTGAAGCATCTCGGGTGGGACTCTGCTAGTAGCGTACATTAATGCCTTGGTGGTGGTGCCATTAATGTTAACGCCTCCAGAAAGGTAGGTTGTAACGTCGTCGACATAAAGTGAAAACAGAAGTGGGCTAAGGAGGCATCCTTAGCCTTTACTCCAGTGTTATTTGGAAACTGATCCGAAAGTTGTCGTCCATCCCAAACAGCGAAGGTGTTTTCTTCGTACAGGCTTGAAATCATATTAATGAAGCGCGTCGATACTCCTATATGAGGCTTAACTTTAGTAGTAAACTTCTACGGTTAACGATATCGAACGCTGCTGCCTTGAAGTCTATAAAACAGATATACAGCTTTCGCATTGAGGAGAGGTAAGATTTGGCAATTGCAGTAAGCACAAAAACGCTACTATCGACTGTTGAGTAGCCTCGGCGAAATCCAAATTGAAATTCGCTAAGGATATTATGATCAGTTACCCAGTTCGAAAGTCGCCTTTGCAAAATCGAGGCAAACAACTTCATGGCTGCATTTATGCAGGATATGCCCCTGTAGTTGGAAGCTGATGTAGGGTCTCCTTTCTTGTAGATTGGGAAAATTATGCTTTCCCTAAAGCTATTTGGAGTGCTGGCTGAGCGCAGGATCTGATTATAAGCGTGCGTCATCATGTTGATACACAGCGGGGTGGCATTCTTAAAGAATTCAACAGGAATTCGGTCAAGTCCTGGGGCTTTGTTAGATTTCGCCTTTTTAATGGCCAGGTGCACTTCCGAATTATTGCACGCATCAAGGACTTCCACTGTCGTGTACGGGAGCGCATATTTAAATTGGGCTGGAGGATTACTCACAAATAATGTCAATTTGAAGTGTTCAGTGAGACTGGAGGCGTCCGCTTGTATGGGATTTTTCGAAAAACTCCCGTTTAGCTTTCTTGCCAGTGCCCCAAAACTCTTTGCTGCTGTTGACCCTGGCTATTTCAAATTCCATGTGCTGATAGTACTGCTGCTGCTTAATTTTGCATAGGTTCTTAAAGGCACTATTTGCTTCCTGATAGTTGGTCCTAGAGTCTGGTGCGTTTTCCATCCTAGCAAGCTGAAGTAGATCCATCGAAAGTTTACGAGCTGCCTTGCAGTCCGCATCAAACCAGGGCTGTGAAAACGATGTAGTATGTGGCCTTTGCATGCAGGCGGCAGCCTTGGAAATGCTTTGGGTTATCAGGTCGATGTCAGGTTCCGCTTGACCCACAGAGGAGAGTAGACTGTTTAGCTTAGAGGCATAAGCACCTGCTCATCTTTCGCGCCATTTAATTTAAGAAGAAATATATATTTTACCGTTTCGAAACCGATTCCGACACAAATTGAAACAGTAAAAAATTGAAAAAATTTTAAACATGGTTTATATGCTCTGATGATGGATGTTTTGTTTGGTTTGAACTGATTCAAAAGTCGTTAGTAACGAGTTAGATATTTTGAACCGGTTCAAATCGGTTTAAAACGGTTCACAATTGATTCAAAACAAAAACTGAAAAGCTGTAATCCTAAAATATGAATGAAGCTACAAATTTTTCTTAATAAAGAACTGTTCCGAGAAAGTTAGAACCGATTCAGAAGTCATTGGTAAAGATTTAGATATTTTGAACCGGTTCAAATCAGTTTAAAACGGTTCAAAATTTATCCAAAACAAAAACTGAAAAGCTGTAATCTTAAAATATGAATGAAGCTACAAATTTTTCTTAATAAAGAACTGTTCCGAGAAAGTTAGAACCGATTCAGAAGTCATTGGTAAAGAGTTAGATATTTTGAACCGGTTCAAATCAGTTTAAAACGGTTCAAAATTGATTCAAAACAAAAACTGAAAAGCTGTAATCTTAAAATATGAATGAAGTTGCAAATTTTTCTCAATAAAGAACTGTTCCGAAACAGTTTGAACCGAAAAGTGGTTGGTAAAGAGTTTAATATTTATAAACTGGTTCGAAACCATTTCAAAATTGATTTAAAACAAAATCTGAGAATTACTTTAAGCTATGTTCGATGTTTTTCTCCATAAATACCTGTTCCACAACAGTGTGAATTGATTCAAAAGTCTATAGTAAAAACTTGGATATTTTCCCGGTTCAAAACTGATTCCAAACCAGTTTGAACTGGTTCAAAGTCTTCAACTTTGCCAAACTATTTAACTGTTTAAACCTTTTCAAAAAGAAACTTTGCAAAACAATATCTTTGAATCCAAGCAATGACCGTATATTTACCCTAGAAATACACTGTGAATCAATCAAACGACTTTGCATGATTCATGAATAAGAAATAGTCGAAACTCGTTAAAATTATGCATAGCAGGAGGAGGCAAATGTTTTGGTATTCCTTTCACCTTCACTTAACCAACCTGTTGGTCATCATCATCATCATCATCATCATCATCATCATCATTATTATTGTTGTTACGAGTGTGATATTCATGTAACGCCCCACGACGTCCGTCCGTCCCCGTCCCCCTTCCTGCAGCTCGTCATTTGCCCGTAGGCGTCGATAATTGTTCTATTAGGCAAATGAATGCCAGGCTTCTCAGCTACCTGACTGCCACCAGACACTGCAGGCGCATACAGACGACAGTGGAACAGACAGCACTCCATAGTCCGGACAATATGTGCACGCCCACTTTTGGCTGGCTGGTTGGGTTGGGTTGGTTGGTTGCCCTCGCCCTTGATTATGGTGCCTGGGTTCGCCTGCATGTGCATTTCTGCATGCATTTGTGTCAAGGTTGTCCGACTGGCTTGTTGCTGCTGCTTCTGCTGGTTAAGCTGATTGGTTCGTTGGCAGCTGTTTGTTAGCCTGGACTCTGGAGGCTCTAAGTCTAAGAAAAAAAAAAAAAAAAGAAAACCAAAATTAACATGCAAATTATATTAAAGTTGATTAAAGTCATTCTACTCATTCTACACATATGAGTTGGTTCTAGGAACTAGTCGTTAGGCAGCAATTTGTATAATTTGTGAATATGTGGGGACTGTGTGGGGAGAATAAGCAAAATTCCAGCAGGAATTAGCTAAAACCTACTCAGTGCATCTTTGGACATTAATGACATTCATTTTCCGAAGAAAAATCCTTTGATTTAACTGGTCGTTAGAATTAAATTAGCGTTGCTTTGTGTTTCAACTAGTTGAGGCTTTCCTAAAGCGAATTAAACTAATGCAAGTATTTTACACGCTGCACCACCCAGCTTTTTGCTTAATGAGTGCTTTGATTTAACTAGTTTGTAGATTTAACTTAGCATAGTTTTGTGTTTCAGCTAGTTAAGTCTTTCTTAATGAGAACCAAACTAAGGCAAGCATTTTGCTGTCTGCACCACCGAGCTTTTTGCTTAATGAGTGCTTTGTTTTAACTAGTTTGTAGATTTAACTTAGCATAGTTTTGCGTTTCAGCTAGTTTAGTCTTTCCTAAAGCGAACTTAACTAAGGCAAGCATTTTGCTGTCTGCACCACCGAGCTTTTTGCTTGCTGAGTGCTTTGATATAACTGGTTTTCAGACTTAACTAAGCCTAGTTTTTTGTTTCAGCTAGTTTAGTCTTTCCTAATGCAAGGCAAGCATTTTACCCTCTGCACCACCGAGCTTTTTGCTTGCTGAGTGCTTGTAGCTTCATTCATTACAGTGATGTGTTCGTATATGCTAAGATGGCTGCTTGCTTCCACCGGGAAACTTGTTCGGTTCACGTTTTTGCTTCCATCAAAACGTATCCAGAACCGAACCTTCTAAATTGGTAACCTCCCATACCGGAGCACCCTTTCTTAGAAAACAGGTTCGGTTCAAAGAATAGTCTGAATATAATCTGTTTTTTCACAACTTTTATAACAATCGCAACATATTGATTAGATAAATCAAAACATTATCATTTCATATCAAATCTCAGCATATTATGACTTCGAAATGGCAAATGAAGCATAATTCAAGCAGTAAAATGCCAAAAATCAGACATGTTCTCAATTCCATTACTTTTTCAAAAGTAAATCGAACGCAATTCCGCTTTGAAACCACCGGTCCAAGCGGGAACGGCACTAGATACGTGGGGTAACATTTATATGTCGGGAACTGGTAACACTAATGTCAAGCGTAGCAAGCTGAGCCAGCGAAACTCATGAAAGTTAGATTGCCACATTGCTAGATATAACTCTAGCTCCAAAAGGGTTAACAAAACTGTTGCTGCTCCGTTTTGTAAAGTGATAGGAATAAGGTCAGCTACTAGATCATGGGTTAATAAAACTTTTGTCATCGTATCTAGTAAAAATTTGGGGCCGATTGCATAATGTTAAACTTTTCCAGTCCATACCATATATTGAAAACAAGTTGGATCTCCTTCATTGTTTCATACAAGCAAACGACACTTAGTCCGTTTGTTGTTACACAGATGGCGCCTGCATAGATAGATGGCGCCAGCTAAGGTTGAGTGGCAAATTGGTTTTGGTTGATTTCGCTGCCTATGGTTTTTGGTTATTGAAAAGCAATTCATTTGCTTTAACCTATCCAAAATTAATTTGGCTTGTCCAAATCCAAAGAATATTTCTGGGACACCAAGAATTGGTTTTGGGCTACAATTTGGTTGGAAAAGATTTCCGTGACACCATAAAGCCTAAGTCAAGTCTAAAAATGACAACCAAATCTTGTAGTTAAGGCTACCTTCCAATTTCAAAGACCAGGTACTTTTAATAACCATAATCAATGTAATCCATTCGACTACAGTTTAGTTTAACTGGTTGTGTCCTACTGAATAAAATTTTGTTAACATTTTGAACCAAAAAACCTGTCTAAAGCTAAGTTTACACAGGCAAAAACTATCCCTATACCGAAAACTAATAAGAACGTTAGCCCGGTATCCATTTTATCATTGATGTACAAAATCTTTGAGAATCTAATGGTTACACAAATGCAGTGCTTTCTCAATAATCATAATCATACTGAGTCAAAAACAGTAGGGTTTTAGAAAGAATCGAGACTACATCACAGCAATTACTAGTATAGTCGAGGACATTCGGAAACAGCTGGACGATAGTTGTGTTACTTTTTTGACGCAGCATTTGATTCATGATGAACTTATACAACTTTTCAAGAACTGCAGTTTTTTTGCTTAAGTCATATCTGAATAACAGAATGCAGGCCTTGGCATCAAGCTCCTGCATATCTAACTTTTTCTCAGTCCATTGTGATGTCTCTTAGGGGTCAGTTTTGGGACCATTGTTGTTTACTGTATACGTGAATGATTTTCCGAATGTCCTGTCTGATTGTGATGTTCACAATTGCCAAAAGTTGTAATTAATGGCACTCCAATCAATTATGTGGAACATGCAGTCAATCTCGGCATAACATTTACACTGTCTTTACACTTGTCATATATCTCTAAAGAGACTTTCTGACGATAGTGTAATAGCAAGTCAGATATCTCTAAATATTTACAAAATTAAGCATATACATATGCGCCAATCTAACCAACCCGGTGCCTGCTACTGCAGAAACATGTCAGCCGTATACAAACAAAAGTGTGTGCCACACGTAACCTTGCCCATTTAGCTATTTTTCCCACACCGGATATACCTATTTTGTAAGCTCGAAAGCAGGAATCTATTCACTTTTGCCGGAGCCTGCAATTCTAGCTTATTATTTGACATTGTTTAGCTATTTTAAGTTAATCTCTGTTAAGTATTAGCATCTTTAACAGTCGATATTTGGTACCCACCCACATAGCTAAATTGGCAACACTAGCCACGCGCCAAAAATTGGGCGCAAAGAAGAATCGAAACAGAAAGAGACAGAAAACATACAAGTCAGAACAATCAAAAAACGCGCATTTCATTTCGTTTGAGAAGTTTTAACTGAAGTTATGAATCAATGACGACAAATTTAATGTTTACGAAATTTACATACAATGTAAACACTGATAAATCAGAATGTCACGAATGCAAACTAAATATGACCGACGAGCATGCAGCAAATTTAATGTGGCACCTTCAAAAGAAGACATAAAGGCATTTTTAATCAAATCATTCTTAAAAAACGTTCCAAGTGTGGCGAATAAACACCAATTGATGCTCAATTTTGTGAGTGAAAAACTGATTAAAGTGCATACGAGAATGCATAATCAATCGGACTGAAGTTTTATACACTAGCAATGAAGGAACTTCATATCCAGCAAACGAGCGCCAATCTCAAGTCAATTATAATCTACGTCTTACAGTCTAACAATGTATTTATGCGTCAGGTGTATACCTATTGTATTGTAATTTTGTATATTTTGGGTGAAGCGTGCAACGTACCAAGGTTCGAACCAAAACCAAAGCCCAAAAACCTCGAACCTCAAATTTCCGAACCGAAGTTTCCGAAGTTCGGAAAATTTTTTTGGGATATTGCAGCCCCTTTAAATGATAATAGCAAAACAAATTCTTGTACCTAAACTTTTCTACACTTATCATATTTCTCTCAAGAGTCGGTTGTCAAACTCTTTAAAGAAGCTAAGATTAGCTATTACACTTTTAATAACAGAGAATCTTGAACTAGATATTCTGAGCTAGTTCAACGGATTTAGTACTGGTTCAACAATTTTTGACACACAAACTTGTTTGTGTGAAATTGGATAACAATCAAATAATCTCACTGATTATTGTGCATAAATTGCACTGGAAGGCGCTTGAAATCGATCCGCATCTGAGCCAATTAAAATACGGGCCCACTACACAAATTACTTTAATGGCATTGATGCAGTCACCTGGCAAGCAGAGGCAATCAAAAAGTTTTGTATTAGACTCAACAATAAAATTGATATAAAAATTAATAAATATTCTTTAAAATTTTTTTTTTTTATTGTTTCTGCACTGAACTGCAAACTTCATTACTTCAATGAAGAACTCATCTTGCTGGTCTTCTGGGAATTTTGCAGCTTGAGCCTTTAAAAATTCTCCAAATGCATCCACTGAAGGAGAGAATTTTCGATTATGATTTTTTATTACTGTAAGAGGCCTCCTCCATGAGTTTTTCCTTCTCGTCGACCTTAGTACGTTTCTCTTCCGGCTCGGAAATCGACTTTTCCGATGGTGGTGGATCTGATTCATCACAAATCTGTAATATAAAACGATACCTAATTTATCATATATAATTATACTAGCATATAACCCGTCGCGCTTCGCTGTGTCGCCATCGGTATAGGGAATTATTACCGTTATCGTTATTGATATCGCTATCGATGTCGTTATCGTTATCGTTATCGTTATCGTTATCGTTATCGTTATCGTTATCGTTATCGTTATCGTTATCGTTATCGTTATCGTTATCGTTATCGTTATCGTTATCGTTATCGTTATCGTTATCGATAATATCGTAAGAGAGCCAGCCGCCGAGCGTGCTATTTATAGAATACACATATTCTCTCTCTCTATATACACATGTGTCAGTTGCGACGCCGGCAGAATTTGGCTTGCCAACCACGCGTGGCTGTCTTTTCAAATTTTGGACATCGCTGCTTTAGAGAGACTCTTTAAAGATATATGAAAAGTGTAAAGACTGCTTAAGGAGTAGAAGTTTTTGGCCACTGCGCTTACATAAATTTTCAGAAGATTAATGTGTCATATAACTCAATAGCTAGATATGTATTTAACAGTAGACGAATCGTGGATTAACCTTAGAGCTCTGACTTTCATTCATAAGATTCATTATTAGCAAATAACCATTTTACCTTTACAATATGCTAAGACCTGCAGCATTGCAGCGCACAAACAAGATGGAAGCTATTATTCGGCTATGGAACAATCTACCTCATTTTATCAAAACAATTGGAAGCGTAAATCAATTCAAAATGAAGGTTAGGGAAATCATGCAATAATTTAACCGAATTCTTTTAATATAAGTAAGTTCTATGTCTGTTAGTGTCTGTAGGAAAGTTGAATGAAAAAACTGTGACTAGCGTGTACTTGTTGTGCTGGGAGTGAAATAAAAACATCAATAATTGGTCCAAATTTTGATAAAAATTTGGCTAAATGTGTTAATTGCTTGCAAAGTGCTTTTTGTGCTCTCTCTAAGCTCACGCAGCACCACAACAATAATATAAAAACACAAAACAATATGCAAAGATTGCAGCAAAAATTGGTTTTCTTAACCATACCTTTAATGTAGCCAAACCACCTCATGGGAATTATACAAGAAAAAACTACACACATATAAAATAGCCCTAAGAAAAGCTAAACGCACCTCTTGGTCGTATTTCTGTAGCAATATAGAATCCACATCTGACGCAACGCGCCTTAGAAAGATCTTGGCAAAATCACCTATTTCGCCAGGTCTTTTGTAAAGCGAGGAATCCTTGAATCTCCTGCTGACCACACACTTTCCAGCATGTTCCAGTATCCCACAATTGACATTAAGGCAACCAAACCTTTTAAGACAACACAATAGTGATATTGTCACTAAAGCCAAAATTAAATAAGGCAATCGACACATTCGAGCCCTTTAAGTCACCAGGACTAGACAATATTTTTCCGGCCCAGCTTCAAAACTCTTTGGAACACACCATGGCGTGGATACACCTAATTTTTACCAGCTGCCTTATGGTTAGCTATATATGTACCTACAAAATGGAGGGAATCAAAAGTGGTATTTATATCCAAAGCTGGCAAAGCCTCACATGCTAAACCCAGCGACTATAGGCCTATAAGCTTATCCTCATTTCTTCTCAAAACTCTTGAAAGACTAATTGACGCCCAACTAAGGCAGACTATTAACCCTTCTCTTTTAGCAAATACGCAACACGCATACTGCAAAGGCAGATCCACAGAAACTGGCTTACATTCCCTAGTTTCAAGGATTGAAATAAAAGAATACTCTCTGATAGCATTTTTGGACATACAGGGTGCCTTCAACAATGTCTTACCTGGTGCCATCACTACTGCCTGGGAGGATGTGGGAGTGGATGCGCCACTGGTTGGATTCATCAACCTAATGCTCTCAAATAGAGCAGTGAATTCAAATCTTAGTGGTGTGACTGCTCGTAGATTCGTACACCGAGGCACCCCGCAGCAGTCAACAAATTGCTGCGCCTCATGAAGGCGGAGGGACACATGGTGGTGGCTTATGCAGATGACATTGCCATATTCAAATGCGGAAGTTTATCACAAACCTTATGTGACCTCAAGCAGAACGCACTGGCGACACTTTCTGAGTGGGTGTAAATCCGAAAAAGACGGAACTAGTTCTCTTCACACGGAGATACAAAGTTCCAGATCTTATCCCTCCCAAACTAAAGAATATAAGTTTGGAATTCAAAATCACTGCCAATTACCTGGCGGTCGTACTGGACAGAAAACTATGCTGGCACGACAACATTTCTGAGCGAGTAAAGAAGGCATCCATTGCTCTCTATTCATGTAAGCAGGCGATAGGCCGCAGTAATAGTTCACTGGCTATACACAGCCATTGTACGTCCCATTCTACTCTATGGAGTTCTAGTATGGTGGCCAGCACTCGAGAAACCGTCAGTACTGAGCACTTTACACAAGGTACAGAGAAGTGCTGCACCCCAACGGAAGCACTAAACACACCATATTTCATCTTCTTCCCCTAGACTTGATGTCTAAACCAGGCATGCCCAAAAGCAACATTCGACAGAGCATTCACCAATACTTACAAAGATAAGCACCAATACTAATAATGAAATTGTTGTTGGTCAGTTTCAGCTTGCGCTCGCAAACACCAATCAAAGAAGAGAACAAAACCGGGTTTTTGTTCTACGCGGTCGCATACACACGAAGTCTTTAGCGTGTGTGTCGTTTTGTATGCCTCGCGCCATTGATTTCCTATGTTTGGTGCAATTTCAATAACAAAACGTACCCAAAGAGCATACGGCTGGGCATCGCTGGTCTAAACAGTTAGCGGGCATTACAGCCTTGAGATTAAGAGAGTCTGAAGCCTAGAATGCGGTTACCTCAGGACACTCAACTATACTAACTTGTCAAAACGCGGTTCCCGCCATTACAGACTATTGTATACCCACTACGTCATTCCAGAAATTTTATGACATCAATGTCCATAGGGATAACTTGCTCTACAGTAGAGCAAATGCCATCAATATCTACACGGATGGATCTAAGCTGGATGACAAAGTAGGAGGGGGAGTTTTCTCCATCGACTTAAATATGGAAATTTCATTCCGTCTCCCTGATCATTGCAGAATTGGTGGCCACACCTTAGCACACTTATGATCGAAGAAGGGAACATATACATTTACTCAGATAGTCCAGCCGCTCTAAGGGCTCTTGACTCCTACACCAATAACACCAAGACGCTCACAGAATGCCGTAGATCCTTAAATGCAATCGCTCAGCATCTCCGTATCCACTTCATCTGAATACCTTTACACCTTAACATTGAAAGTAACAAGTCAGCCGACAAACTGGCAAGAAAGTGTACTACCATTTAGCTCCTACCGTAGAAAAGCTTAATAGGTATGCCCTTAGCCTCATACAAGATGGAATAACCTTTCGGTTTAACCTGAAACGAACCAAAGTAGGTAAAACATCTTACTTCTGGTTGGGGCCCTAACGAGTCACTGCCTCAGGAGGAGACATTACTGCAACTTCTTTGCCATTGCCCAAGCTCTTAGTAAAAGAAGACTCAAAACTCTTGGCCAGCCCTTTCTACTCAATCTCTCGAAAGTGTGCGGGATAGAGATTCCGTCTCTACTGAAATTCTTAACATTGTCACAATGGTTCAGTCGGGTAGATGGTATCGCAATGGGCCCTATCCATAGCCATCTCAACCTAACCTAACCTAACCTAATCTAACTATTTTGATGTCTTTTATGTGTAGTTCATTATACTTAAGACCTTCCTTTAGTTATAGAATGACTCTCTGGAACGAAAGGTGGTGGAAAATTGTCACTTAATTTTAGCTGTCTTCAGTTGGTATTATCGCCTCAGTCAATCAATGAATTGCATTACCCACTCAACCCACACACACAACTCTGTCCCTCTCCCTCTCTGTCTTTGTCTGTCTTTTGCACTGATCTTGGTAGTAGTTGACTTGTCCCAAGACGCTTTCGTTCTCACGTCCTCCTCTGGTCATTATAATTTTTCCATCCATTCCATGTGCGGGTAAGCGTGACCATTTTGACTTCATTATCCCCGCCATTCACCCCGTTGGTTGGTTGGTTGGCTACGTGTGTGTCCATTTCCGTTTCTGTTCTGTTCTGTTTTGTGTCGCCTCCCGACATATGTGTGCCAAAAATCTCACGCTCCGCCAGAACCTAGGTGGCATCCATCTCAAAAGTGTCTTTGTCTGCAAAACAAGTTTGCGCCAAGTCTTGGTCAAGAGCAATAACAAACAAATTTTTGGCATAGGAAATACAATAGAAAAGAAATTAAACACTCTCTCTCTCTGTCCCTCTCTCTCTGTCTCTCTGTCACTTTACGTTGACTGCATTTTCACAGGCCTGGCCTGACCAACAACTTTCACCAGGGACTGCCCTTAATGGCTTCAGCTACAAAATGTAACTGCAACTGCAACGCTTTGGGTCAAGGTGGCAGGACGGGCTGGGACTGGGACTGGGGCTGGGGCTGGGTGATTCACTCGCTGGTTGGGCTGCCATAGAAGTGACTCATTTGGTCACCCAAAAACAAAAAAAAAAACAAAATTTATCAACGGGACATGCGGCACGCGCACTGCCCAAGCACATTTATGGTTTCACTGTCTAATGGTGGGTCCGAAAGTCTCCGAATGTCTTATCTTATCAGTAAAGTGTGCAAAATAAAAACAACAACAACAACAACAGCCACATTTTTGTTTTCCACTGAAACAACATTAACCAGATTTTATTAACCGCAACAACAACAATAGCCAAATTTTATCAACAAAATAATACAATTCAAATTGTTGTTATCTAACAAAAAATAGTAAAATAAAGATTTATTTCCTTTTCCCCATTTCAGGGATTTACCCTCAAATTTTAGAGTGTTTCTATTCGAATTTTAATCTTTAGGGAATGTTTGTTATTGCGTGAATTTTAATTGATTTGCATTTTGGATATTCCCACAAATCCTTTAGGTGGTCCATGAGATCAGCTTTAACAGAAATTTCAATTCAAACGAGTGAGAAAGTCGTTCAAGCCCGACTATAATATACTCTGTAGCAGTTCAGGCCGCCGCTTGCATTTGCTTGCTCTCTCTCTCTCTCTCTCTAAGATTGTCTTTAGCCGGCTCGAGGTCATTAGTTGTTTGTGTGTTTCAACAGTACAAACAGTATACAAACCACATCCAAATGGAGGCTGGTAGCTGTCTTGGCCCATCGACTGCAATTTAACAGCTGTCTAATGTCGAAAGTGCTATAACCGGTTGGGAATTCCAAGGCAACATATGTCACAGAACAATTTGTGTATGTGTGTGTGTACCCATTTAACCTGACTGAGATTTGAGATTGAGAGTTTCATTTCACTTTGACATTGAAATTCCGTAATACTACCATCTCCATTACATACACTGCAAACAAATAATTACCAACACCTTCGCCCAACACTGGGAAAATGAATCTAAGGACACGTACTTTTCAAATGAATTCTCCACTAGCAAATACTCCTCACCAGCAGCCCTAACTATCGAAACAAAAATAACAATGCTCGAAAGGCTATCCACACTCAATGAACTAACAGGAAAAACACCAGGCGAAAATAGAATATCATATCCAATGATAAAAAAAACTGCTCACCAAACATGAAAATAAGAATCCTCAACCACTTTAACAATATATTTTTCAAAACTACATTCCACAAATGTACAAGACTAGCTTAACAATACCCATACCTAATCCCAACACAGTCGAAACCTATCTCCCTTAACCAATGCATTAGCAAACTATTGGATCTGGTGGTATGTTAATACCAACAACCTAATCCACCCCAACTAGCTAGGCTTTAAACAAGTTAAATCCGTTACAGATAAACTACTTTATGTAGATCATCTAATAACGAAATCGCTCTCAACAAGACGGCACAGCTCTATCATATCTTTAGACTTCTCTAAAGCTTCCATTCTATACTTAATCAACTAAACGATTGGAAAATGGCTGCAAACAACTTTACAACTTCATTCAAAACAAGAATAGGAAACCACATATCTGAGACACACACACACTTCACAATGGAACACCCCAAGGATCACCAATCTCAGTGATCTTATTTATAATAGCATACAACAAGCTCTCAAAGAAACATAAAGTTCTGTGCCTTCGCAGACGACTTCCATCTCATAATCAGCCACAAAAAAAACAAGAAAGAAAGTCGGTCAAGCCCGACTATAACATACTCTGTACCCTTAACGTCGCAGCTCGCATTAGCTCACGAGCTATACGCGCTCATCTCTAAGTTTCACTCTCTTTCTCTCTCTCTCTCTCTCTCTCTCACTAAGATTACCGTTCAATAGAATGCTGTGGTGGTGGGTGTAGGGTGTTTACTGGCCGTTTTTTGCTCATAACTTGAGTATCGCTCATCCGATCTTTATCATTTCTTCAGCAAATCGATAAATAATTTTGTTTACAAGGTATCTCTAGAAGGAACGAACGATCTATCTTCAAAACTGTAGGAGATATGAAGTTTTTTCCAAATTTCGGGGTCGGGAGGGGGTGTGGCAAAAATTGAAAATAAACTTGATCTGCCTGCAAGTATAAGAAATATATGCCCCATACATGTCAAACCTCTATCTCTGAAATCTCTTCGTTCATACGGACGGACGGACAGACGGACATGGCTATATCGACTCGGCTGTTAATGCTGATCAAGAATATATATACTTTATAGGGTCGAAACCGATTCCTTCTCCCTGTTACATACTTTTGCACAAACTTAATATACTCCATGTACCTTTGGTACAGAGTATAAAAAAGAGATTTTCTAACCGGCAAAAAAGCCAATTAGTGAGCCCATATATAAGCCAAAGAGACCAAATACAGAAACGGCCACACTGATGGTGGTCAGCTGTTTTGTTTTGTTTACAAACCAAAATTGAAAGTGGTTTTGTTTTGCCAAAAATAATTTAATTAAGCTGCGCAACAGAAACACAGATATGTATGTTGATGGAGGTAGCGGCATCAAATTCCGGTTCAAGGCGTTGGGCGAGGATCAAATTATTGCCCATTTGAGACACACTTGGAGCAGGTGCAGATCGAGGAGGAGGCCTACAAGTCTATTTTACGAATATTGGGAGATGATATGCGTCCTGCCATCGTCTTAATGGGGAGATGTCTTGAAGGATTATTTGGAAGTCTGCCGTTCGGGCAACTGTAATCGCTGAAGCAGTTTGTGGAGTACATAGTGCTTCATGCGGCCCTGACGAATGCCCAGATATGTGACAACATGGGGAATAGTAGCACTTTTGATGCTTGATTCAAAGTTGGTTAAATATGCATTTCTTTGTAGGAATGCTGCTTTCGTCTCCAGGACGGCGGCTCGGAGTATCTGCAAATCATGGATTTGGGCTGTGCCATCATTTTGGCTCTCAAGTGAAACGCAATGCTAAAGATTGGAAAATATATATTTTTAGTTTTCATACAAAACTATTGTTTTATTTGTAAATCCTCCTCCTGGCGTTCACGTTTGACAGCCACGCCCACACCGCTGGAGCTGGCAATGCTGCCCACAGCAGTTGCATCGATATCCAACTCTATTTTTAGCTGGTCCGCGGAGGTGGTAAACTTGATGACCGGGTTGGGATGTCACCACCGAGTGCGGACGCTTGCGTCTGTTGGCATAGGAGACTATTCTAGGCACTCCAGTGCGGATTTCGTAATTTTCTTGGGCTGATTTGTGGCCCTTAGTTTATAGTTTCCTCGCGATTGAATCTCTCGATGCGTTTTCTTTTGGGTTCATATTTCCCTCGCATTGTCGATTTTGACATCAAAATAATGAGCTGCTCATATTTTCATAAGGGCTGTTCATTCAATCCACTCACGACCCACACCGCTATCGATACTTCAACTATCGATACAACAATTGTCTATTTATTTATATCGCGTCTCAGCCCTGCAGTTCAACGCCTCAGTACTAAATTTGTCAGTGCTGATTCAGACCTGATTCAGTAGGAATTGCTCCAATTCATAACTGATTTCAGTACTGTTTTCAGTACTACCCATGAAACTAACCCATGAGTTCATTACTGAAATCATGCCTAAAAGAAGAGAAGGTCATGACGTAGAAGGCCCTGTCAGTGTTAAATTCATGGCTGAAATGCATGTAAAGGCAGCCATGATTTCAGTACCAGCACTTCCAAATCAGGACTGATTTAGCTCTGATTCAGTACAGAAACTAAATTCCGCCGCGGAAAGTTTCCGCCACTTT